>JACXGK010000780.1:0-27566 GCA_016801125.1 Novumbra hubbsi
CATAGACCTGACCCTAAAGCCCTTAACATATCAGTACATATTCACTACATAGACCTGACCCTAAAGCCCTTAACATATCAGTACATATTCACTATATAGACCTGACCCTAAAGCCCTTAACATATCAGTACATATTCACTACATAGACCTGGCCCTAAAGCCCTTAACATATCAGTACATATTCACTACATAGACCTGGCCCTAAAGCCCTTAACATATCAGTACATATTCACTACATAGACCTGACATTGAAACCCAGAATACTTCTGTAAACATTCACTATGTAGACCTGACCCTAAACACCTTAATACATCAGTAATTATTCACTCTATAGACCTGAACCTAAACGCCTGAACACTTAAATATTCACTGTGTAGACCTGAGACTTCTACACATCACTACATATTCACTGAATACCGAATGACTATGTTCAGTATGTAGTGATCATGTAAAGATCTCTACACATCACCACATATTCCCTGCTAATATATATATGGTATAGACTTTTAATTGTGGTGCTAATTATTATGTGCTAACTATTATGTGGAAATTAACCTACGATAGGGAATTGGAAGTTCAGGAAACTAAATATGTTTCATAATCACCTGAACCAATATCTTATCCTGTCTTGAATGAAACAGTACAAATATAACTAGTTTGATTGTTTTCAACACAACATTTTTGTTTTGTTCTGATGTTAGCAATTTATTTTTATTCAAAACTATCAGATACATTTATTTTTGTAAAATAATAACTTTTAAAATATAAATAAAATACTTTTCAATATTTTAAGCTACTAATTTCAAGATCAAAAGATCCTTGCAATAGTCCTCCCTGATATTCACTAATATATCCGAAAAATTAAAACAATTCTAGTGATTTCTTCAGCGGTTATAATTGTCTGAAGATCATCATCATCATTGATCAGTGTCATCTACATCATGCGGACACCATCTTCATGCCCTTATTTCATTATGTGCAATGAAATGACCACTTGTGTTCTGTAAAGATCTCTTAACAGATTTAAAGAAACAATATCTGATTCACCAGGGTCAGAACCCTAATCGGTAACTCCATGTGCCTGATTGACTTAGACAGCACAAGTTAAAATATGATTATTTAAAAAATGTTTTTACAGTTATAAATGTTGAGAAAGAATAAAACTTGTTGAGAAAGAATAAAACTTGTATAACACTTCAATAAGCAATACATATTCTATTAACTTTATTTACAACATAACTTTATAATTAATGATTTTTCTATAGTTCAAAAATGTTTTTATTGAAAAGCTATATTTATGTAGCATATATATTATATTTTTGTTTGTGAATATTTGTTGTGTTATGAAATCCTTGCCTTGTCAACTCTTTAAGTAATGGCAATATATCATTATTGATATATTTTCTGTGATCGATCTGTAGAATTTTCTTATGAGCATTTTAAAGAGCCATGCTAAAGAATCTTGAAGATTTGTATTGTATATTTAAATAACGTTAGGATTAAACAGGTCTTAAAAACAATGGCCTTATAAGGCAACTGGTAGAGTTGGCATTTATTTACTACATTTTGTAAAGAATGTTTCTTTATTTGGTATGATAGCATTAACTTACACACACACATGAATGATCAACTCTAAATATGTGTAAAACATTTATTATTAACTATTATTATTTAAATGTAATGCCTGCCTTTAAGGCAATCAACAGTTTTATTCAAACGTGTCCTGTGGATTAAGTTTACATAACATGCTCTCATGTTCTCAATGGGCCATTTCTAAACTTACCTTCTTTAATCAAATGTAAAAAAAAGGTTTCAACATCCATAAAAATCAAATTCATCATGTGTTTGGGAACGGAACCCTGCAATTGCTTTAGGACATTTGTCTGCTCTTGAGTGACATTTTCTTCCCATGCCTTCAGAGCCCACGCCATGGTTCAGTATGAACTCCCTTCACTTGGTGTAATATGACAAATTTCCTCTTTGTTTCACAGTTTAGCAAGTAATGTCTTACTGAACTGTTGGCCTGTGTGACATAAACTGATATTGAAGTCTGCAGCAGCCACTTATATACCTACTTTGCGTAGGTAAGTCATTTCTGAGACAAACAGTATGTTGAAGCAGTGCATTTTTTCAGATTACACAACTAGGTGTTCTTAGCAATTACCTTTAGGACGAGCAATAACCCAAACTGACGGTAAAGAATTAAAACAAAAACTACAACATGGTATTAGGTTGCGCTTTAGAGAGTCAAGCCATTTGTCATGCCTTGGAGAAATGAAAAGTATACATATAAAACTCAAACATATAGAACTACAGGAGCCTCGATGCGCTATTCACATTTACAGAAGTGATTGGCAACAGCTGTTTGAAACGGCTCGATCACCAACTTCAGCAAAGCTCAACCCTTAAGCTTTTCCACCGACTTCGTTCTCTGTCACGCACTAACTGTGAGTACCTGAGCTAAATGAACCTAGCTTTCATTCCCTCCCCACATGGTTGTGATTGTAGAAGCTGGTTTCTTTTTATTGTTGACACAACCAGGTTTTTGTTTCATTTTCCAATAAAGGCTACACTAGTCAATATAAATAATTTAATAACAATATGCCAATACTACTGTATACTACATGGGAGTTAGTTGTTTGACAGATTTATGGCTGGTGGCTTGGAAAATGCCATCATCCAAAAAGATTGCCCATGCCAGAACAAGATTTTTCCACAAGCAAAAAGTCACAGTACGCCATGCTGAGGTAAAAAGGAAGCTAAAAGGGTAAACTCACCGTTCTGCTTCTCCAGGAAGTACTAGCCTACAGTACCAGCTGAGGGACGGCCAAACAATGAGATACACGTTTGTGAGTAAAAGAAGAGTAAAAAGTTGAATTGTTAAGCAAAACACAAAATGTCCAGCATGTATGAAAGCCAGACCAGCTGGCTTTGAATTGAAACCCCTGTTTTGGGTTGTGTTTTGTTTTCCGGATCTATCTCTATACTGAACCCAGGACTTGTCCTGCCCAAAACCCCCACCCCATATCACCCTCTCAACCCAATCCACCTGCCTCAGTCACTCGTATATTAAAGTATATTTAGCCCGCTGGGGGATCAGTGACACCCAGACCTTGGTCAGCAGTGACATATGTCCCCTGGGATTTTGCCCCCAAAAGAATGTTGAAGTCCACGAAGGGGCAAAAAAGGAATGGGTCCCTCTCTTAATGGCTCTGGCCCCTCAATGTATATTTACCTCTCGCTGTGGTCTCACTTCCATTAACATGTGAATGATGAAAAGCCAGTTATTTGTACAACATAGGTCAACTTGTCATTGGAAAGTTAACATGGAGTATGAGCCTTTCATTGTGTCTCTGTGGCGGCCATCTGTTTTGAGGGATGTCTTGGAAGTCCCATATCCAATCTAAGTGTCAACTGTGGGGTCTTTTCTCAGTAGAAATGGAGTCAACCAGATTTCCCACCGCAACAACTTTATCTTTTCCAGAATATTTCTATAGTCACGCTGAAGTCCTTCTGTAAGCAACTGCTTTCAATCATCACCATATTCATCTTGGAGTCTAAAACACATGCTTGAGGTAAAATAAACTTTTGCCAGGTTTATATGTAGGGAAGATTGGATTAGCCAAATTTTGTATCTTGATATTGAGTAGCCAACATACCCACTGTAACAGTGTTGCTCAATAATGCTCCTGCATTTTTCAACAGGCTTAGGGTTTGCCATCCCTTTTCTATTGTGGCTGGGATCATCTCCATCATCAGTCTAGAGGAAACACTTAATAATAATGCTATGCAATATCATGATCAATTATACATAACAAACAAAAGTCATTTTGACTAATATCATAGCTGTTCCCAAAAGCTAGAAACTTCTCCTTCAGTGCATTTTAGAAAACAACTTGCATCAGTATAAAATGCTAAACCTTTTTTATTTGATACATGGGTCAAAATGTACTGCAGCCCAACCAAACTTATCTCTTTTAGATGAGTCATTTCCATCCACTCTGAACAGATGCGGAACTGGGTACTGAAATCAGTAAGACATGAAATGGGAGGGTAGGTGGGGGAGGGGTGATGTTGGATCTGTTCTGTTCTTCTTTTTCTTTGTTTATATAATTGTTTAACAGAAAAAAATCCCCAGTAAATTTTTGCTAAACATTCACGGATTGCCCTATTGTATGTGTGCCTAATACAAACATTAAAACAGGAAACAGCGCTAAACTAAATCAAGTTATTTTGTAGCCTGCAAGTCTGCTTAAATTAGAGAGAAAAAAACAGCCGCATTTAATAACACAAGGCATTTCGCATTAAGTTCAACCCGGGTTGGGCTTGATTGAATGTCCATAACTTGCTACCTAGAGGTTTACCATTGCTGCAAGCATGGTAGACAACATCCTTGTTCTATCTGTGCTGTTGTGTAACACTGCCCAAATGAGTGTCCTCAAACCAATAAAACAGACAATTCTATGCCCTGAGCCAACGTGCATGGATATTTGATGCTAGATACATATTCGATAGTGTTATAGACAATGTGTGCACAGTTGCCTGGGGACACTGTACACTTGCTTAACAGATCACTGCTTCTTCATGGCTGTGAATCAAAATCTTCTGTTTCTGTGCATGGCAAGGTAATGTTCTTATGTTGATGAACGTGTTACAAATCGAACATTTGTTGTGCTTAAGGTCCTAGAGGGTGTCGTTACTTTCTGCTATTTTATGGCAGAGAGCAGACCCTTATTGTATTTTAAGGACTTTATATTAACGAACTGAAAGACAGCATGTAATATTCATTAAATTGTAATAGAAAGTATTGCAATAATCATATTTTGATCATTAAAATGTTAATACATTTTATTTTAATCAATGACGTGGAATATTTATAATTGGATAGTTTAATCACGACCAAGTCTAGCATTTTACTACTTTGACAAACAAATTAGAGTCTTGTTTGTTTATTAAATAAACTTATTAATAAGGAATAGTAGGCAATTCGTGTTATCAAGTTCAACTAATACTTGACAAATAAATCGCACCAGGAGGAAAGTTGGAGCTTTACTTTGGCATTCTGTTTCCAACTGCAAGTGATTTTCCCCTTCTTTCAAATTATATATTATCCCATCTTTCAAATTATATATTTCCCCTTCTAACTATTTCTGATATACCAAATTAGTCTTGGTATCAACTGAATAATCTACCCACAGTAACTCTTTTCATATTAGAAGAGTTCAGCAGAGTAAACTATTTTTACCTGGGTATTTTCCAGTCATGGAATATTAGAAATCTCAAAATCTAAAATGATTTAATGATGCTACTGTACAAGAAATGTTTATTTTACAAATCCTCAAAAATCAATCAATGCCCTGAAGTACGGCAGATTATATCATATGAAGAGTGATATTGGAAATCTGATGTTTTTTCTATAGCCAAACAAAAATAGGAGACACTGTTATTATAGATTGGTGTAAAACATTGGAATCCCCTGACTATTAGGGAGTCACCCTTTGTATTAGTGCAAACGCATTAGTATTGACCCTGTTGTATAGTTTACATGTTTCTGGGCAATGGAAATCGACTAATCTGTTCGCTGTTTAAACACCAGGATTCCGCTGTCGCCACATCTATATTTGAGCCGTTGTACGATAGTCTCAACACCACGATGGTAATTCGGTTAAATAATCCCACGGACGAAACGGAAGGATTTACAAACTCAGATTCACAGCTCTCAAGAGAAGAGCGTCACGTCTTTCCTCACGCACTGTCCCCCTATTCCTTGCCGTCTGTTGAGGACGTGCTCGCAGGCACGCGCTCTGACACAAACTGGACTACTGCCGCGTTTGGTTTTGGCTTGCGCTTTCTCCGTGTGAGCAGGCCAGGCTTTGGTGGTCCTGGGCACCGGCTCCCTTTCTCCTTCAGGAGCTCCAACAAAGGGTGCGAGAGCCACCGGAGTCTTCCTGTCTGGCTTTTGGTCCGGGCTGGGCGAGGCAGAGGGGGGGAGAGGGAATGGCTCCCGACTGCGGTGCCGCCCGGTACACCGTAGACCTGCCGGATCACGGGACGCAGGGCTGTCGAGGTGACCTGTGAGGACACGGTCCACGCCTTGGCCCTGGCAGGGAGAATGTGTTTTCTTGAAGTATTTTAGCATGCGCGTGTGCGTGCGTGTGTGAGTGCGTGCGTGAGACCGAGGGTGCGGTAATCCATGCCGTTCCCCCAGAGACGGCAGGCCGCGCCAGCGGTGGAACACAAAGTGTTCTGTCCAAAGCAAGGTGACACGAGGGCAACAGAGAACCCCTCCTCTTACTCATTTCTTTTTTCCCCTGTTGCTTTATCGTTAAATCATCAACAGCATATTAAAGTAATTATTCTAATGAAACCACTGACAGATTAATGGAAGGCCAGCTGGATTTATAGATGTTTTCATAACTTCCCCGGTGCTGTTGACTGGGGCTGTGCTAAGAGCTCCTTAGGCAGCATCACCTGAACTAGTTGTTCTCTTATTCTCTGCTTCACGTCTGTCCATCGCTGTCGGAGTTGGCATTCAGGAATGACTAAATGTATGTGTGTATTGTTTTGTTATTATTGCCCAGAGGTCACAGCACCAGATTAATTGCAAATTAAGACATTTGGCCAGTTGGGGAAATATAGCGTGAATACCTGCCACTGGGGGCAATTGTGAAACTACTGCAATGAAATGAATTGGCAGTTTGCAGGGATTAGAGATGGTGGCAGTTCAGCGGTCAAACCTGATTCAAAGTATCTGACAGTTAAAATCCCAGCACCAGTAACTTACATGCTTTGTTTTAAGATGATCCAAAACAGTTATGCCTAACCATTCAAAATGAGTACATACTCCTTACCTTTTCCTGTAAGAATGATTATTATTTAAAAATGTTTACCTTTAACCTAACCAGTTAAAACCTCTTATACCTCTTAACGAGTGTGAAGTAATACCTAAATTGTATCCTATACCAAACGTTTAACTTAACCAATAGAAAGGATAAAATCAGAACTTGTTTCACCGATCGTGTCGAAGCGTCTTAATCTAAAGTGACCTGTAGCTACCTGGTTGGCATGCCGGCATAGAGGCAAGTAGCTGTCACGCAAAACATTACCTCAGGTAACATCCGTGTGTGTGTGTGTCTGCCCGTGTCCGACGTGTTTGTAAGACAGAGGGAGCGGTGGCGTCTCTGTGTGTGCGTGTCTCTGTGTACCGTGCGGCGGGAGCTGACTACGGCCCAGCTCCCTGCTCCACACAAGGTCGCTCTGTGTGTGTTCTGGCCCCGGAGACCGAGAGGAGGCCGCAGCTCACAATCACCACCCCCCCACCCCCCAGCACACAACTCCGCCCCGCGGTAATACCCGACCGGGCCTCAAACGCGCCGGGGCGGCCCGTCTTTGGCGTGCCGAGCTCGACGCGTACCGGCCAGACCGATGGGCACTGTAGGCTCCCCAAATAGGGCCCCTGTGACAGGAGCTGATAGAACACAGCACGGAAAAGGACGGGGTAAATGGAGAAATAGAGGACGGAGAGAAGGATGAAAGAGAGACCGAGAGAGAAAGACAGAGAGGGAGTGAGGGGGGGGGAGCATGGGCGGGTGTGCACACCTCGGTCCAAAAACAATATTTTGACTGAAACTTTAGCCCTTCCATCTGGCTCTTTTGAAGGATGGATTATGACTGGTGCCATGGCTAACTTCTTTATTCACCACCTACAGTACAGTAGTCACAACACGCAGGGGAAGCCACAGGCTCATTATTGGCTGTTGATTGTGCGTTAGACACGTGAGTGTGAGACACAGTAAATTAAATACCTAGACGACTGCGTACATCTTAAGTAAGAATAGCTATTCCAAAACATGTCAAGACAATTGTAAACAATGCCAAATGTTTTAACAGCTATTAGTATTCCCTAAAAAAAAAGACACATCCAGAAATCAAAGCGTGTGCTGTCTGTAGTTCAAGTGAGCTGCTGTTCTCTCTGATGGGCAAAAAGCAGGAAGCGTTGTCAGGTGTCCATGGTAACAAAGCCAAGTAATTACTGTAGCTCTCCGTGCTCTCCCCCTAACTCGTTTCCGTCCACTCCTACATTCTCTCCCTCCTTTTCTTCTGAATTCCTCGTCTGAGCTCTCCTCGAGAGGAAGCTGTTATTTCCTAATTGTCCAAAAGGCACTCTGCCTCAGGCAGGGGGAGTAGAAGGAGAACCTTTCCTGTCTTAAGTCGTGGGGCATAAACGGACCCCAATTGTCCCTGTTTATTATGGCAAATCCTAACATCTACTTTGCAAATCTGCTGTGTGTCTGAAACCTTTTTTCTTACTGTCATAAGGATGTGGGCTATGTCATCTTCAACTGTAAACTTTCTCCTCTAGATCAGGGGCCAAAACTACATTCAGATTTTGCAGTTCAGGCGCCTGTATGACTACATGGTTTAAACCTCATTCCAGTGTTATGAAGCCTACATAACCGTGGAGCTAGTGCGGTGTTCAAAGCAGATGTGGTTCAAATTAAGAACTGTAGATCATCTCAGTTTGCTTTGTTTTGCGTGAGTCAGGCTTGAGCCTCAGGCACCGTCTCTAAATTGACGGCCAGGCCAATCGGAGCGCCAGCCCCATATCTCTGTTAAAGGGAACACGTCAAAAATATTATGCAGTGAGAGGGTAAGGCTTGATTAAGTGAATCTCATAAGCTTTCATGAGTACATTAAACCAAACTTGCAATATCAAAATTAAACTTGATTAATATTCCCGCTCCACATTTTAATTATTGTCTTTAGATACAACCACCCCGTTGAATAAAATCACTGTCTAAGTTTTCCCCTTGGAGCGTGTTCACCCCTGACTAAATCTTTGTGGCGGATTCTATGGTTTGAGCCAACAGGAACTGATATGGTGATGAACTTATGATGCCAATTGAACTTAACTCTCTGTAATGATGAACCAGTGGTGTCACATTAGACCACATTAGATGACTGTGTGAACTTTACTTCCTTTGAAATGGCACCAACCAAAAAGAAAATTGCTTTTTGGATGACTTTGAAGGAGTGTTATTTATAGAATCTGTGGCAACTTTTTCGGGCAAGTTATATTGTGGCAAAGGAAGTAAGTATCTACATTTAGACTAGCGGATACATGTAGGTATGGAGGCATTCAATTTTGAAATGTTGCCCATCAATTGGACCTGTACAGCTGTTATTGAATCGGATCAGGTTATTTGGCTTCAGGACCTCACTGATTCGCGAGAGCAAATTACTAGTCACACTCATTAGAGCAAAACAATGTCATTAAAAGAAACACATTCTGACACATTGTTAGTGTAACAGTATACAAGCGGAGCACTAAATATGAAAATCCTAGCTACGTCTGAACCAATGCAATGTATAAGCGCAGGCATATGCATGGTATAAGTGGGCAATGCTCTTCAGCCACACATGGTAGACTTGTCACGGTCCGTGTCGACAGAAACGGACCACATGAACTCTCCCCAAACATATGGAAAAGTTCATTCTTCTAATGAACCTCCCATGTGCACTTTCATATTTGGGAATGCGGGACGATTTAGATGTACCACATCAACCTGCTTTTGGGGCGGGGGGACCGAGGAGCCAAGCAAAACCCTGGACAATGAATGTATGTGTCTGTCACATCATTCCACTGCATGGGCCATTGACATTTACACTCTTACCCTTTGTTTCTTCCTCATTAGACTGCTTTTGGAAATATTCTTTTTCTTCTCTTTTGGTCAAACAGTCCAACAACCCGTGGTACGGATAACAATGATATCGCTATGTGACATAAAACTTTGGCAAGTGTCAAAAACAGGGAACGCAAAGTGCAGAAGGTCTACTTGCAAGGACTATTTGTCCACAACTGGGCTGGAGAAAAGCCTTACCATCTATGAAATAGATGAGCAAGATTATGGACAGATGTCTACAGTATGTTTATTTAGAGAATATGATGAAAGAATTAAATGGTTACATTTTGTCAAATGAATATGCTCTGGAAGTACTGCAACTTAGAGTAACCTTGGTGAGTTTTTTGCCGCCCTGGGAAAACAAAGTCTCAGACCAGAGGCTTAGGGTGTTGGCTCTACTGTCAACTTTATTTAACATGATATAACGCACAATATGAGACCTCATAGATAGACAACCTATGTCAGGGGGAAAAGTGATATATCAGCTGTTGTGCTGTGGCAAATATGAAGGATGCACGAACAATAAAAAATTATAATTCCAATAACAAAATGTTGTGGAATCATGGAGGTCTTAGAGCATGTTTGACTCAAGCATATTGCATGAGTGAATGAACAGTTCAAATGACAGGAAAAACTAATATTTTGGGATGTCAGCCTTCCTATTTACTTTCCGACAAAGAAACGGATTAAGACATCAAGGGAATCTGCCTCATTATCTGTCTCCTTAGTTCTGTCTCGAAATAGAATCTTCATTAATAGGTGTCTTGTTTTCTCCATTAGCTCCTGTCATGGCGACAGAGGAAAAACCGTGTTTGTCTTCATCCAACCTAAAGCATCCTAGGCACACTCGTGTCCTAGAGCTACACGAGAGACCCTCACACAAACCTGCTTGCATGCAGACACACACGCAGTGACTCCGTACAGTGTCCTTGGGCCCTGTCAGGAACAGTAATCATTTCAGAATGTTCCCTCAGAGGCCACACGCCCTGCACACTTAACAGCACCACATTTAAATGTCTCCCATTCAGCCTTATGTCATCTTCAATTACACCTTTCCACCCCGGCATTCTGTGTAATTGTCTAATCTGTCTGAGATCTCTGACACTACGACCAGCAGTGGAACGGTGTAGAGGCCTGCCTCTGTGTGCCAAATAAAGTCCTAGAGCTGCAGAAGCAAAACATCGGCCCGTGACACTGATGGATCCGGCATTCGGGATTAACTCTTCCCATAGAATAAGGACTCACAAATGCGTATGCTGGTGTTAAATGTAACCAGATTTTGTCTACATCTCACTGTCTGATGAATTGTTGGAGAACATACTTATAGCTCAGCGTCCAGCAGGAGCATAGATTTAGGTGGACAGGTAGTAGTCAATTGCACCCGGAAAAGAGTGAACACTCAGATCCCACTGACCCTGACACCCCAATATGCTAGACAAACCTATGCCCTAGGCATCCAGTAACAATTACGTTACAGGGAGATTTGTGAGCTAATGCTAACGAACATTAGCACAATGTCTGCGAGTGAACAGTTGCATGCTAGATGTTCCCATAGAATTCCTAGCATTGCATTAATGCTAACTGAATACTGTCTTAACTACTCATTGCACATTGAGTCTCGCTTAATTGAGGCGACAAAAGGGCTAAAGCATATGGGTAACAGGATAAAACCCCAAATAAATGCCGTCAAAATGTGTGTACTATTTTTCACACGGGAAGTTCCTATGGCAGAGTTCTTATCTGTGGCGCTGTCAGTAAAAGCATGTGTCTGTCTATTGATTTTCCATCATTTCTGAAGTCTGCTATTTACTGTGGGAGTGGAGAAGAGCAGTGAGCCTGAGCCCTTAAAACAGCTTGAAAGGGCACCGCTAGGCCCGGCTTGAATCCTGTGGCACTGTGGAGGGTCAGACTAGATAGATCGGGAGTGCCATTGCACCCCCTGAGGGGGTGAGCCATTACCGTGCTAGGTTAAAGTACCCACCACTCAAGAACAAATATAGAGGGAGGAAACAACCAGAGAAAAAACACTGACAGGTTTTTAAGTCACACACTCTCATTGTGCCGCGTTTCAGGTGTTAAAGAGATGGCGGCCTTGTGTTGTCCGGGACCACAATGTGCTAGAATCTCCCAGTTGCCACTGATGTACCCTGTATGTTTGAAAAGCGATGTTCACATTTGAAATGTGTCCCTGTCCCCCAGCATTGGGGGTTTGCAATCCAATATTTTGGGGAATCCGAATGACACAGCGGGGTGTAGTCGGGGTGTAGTCGGTGCCTCGCGGTGTTTGTCACTGAGGCCCGGGATATCAAGTCATACGGTACCAACAACACACATGGGGGCCTCCCCGGAGGTGAAAACAGTTCAGAATGATACTTGGTATTTCAGGGTGCGGCATGATTTCATGTATCTGATTTTCTGTTAGTAAATGGGTGAGGGTTAGATGCACAAGCAATTAAATGCTTCCTTTCTGCAGATGTACCAGTGATTAATTACTATCGCAGTCAAAATGAAGTTACTACAGGTTCCATACTCCCAGAACTCTATTGAGTGTACTGTGTTGGTGGTGCTTCAAGTTAGGCTTTAGCCAATGGTGAGAAAACTTTTTTAAACACTTGAATGTCATTGGGATTCCTGATTATGGATGGTTATGGATGAATTTGAACAATGCATAGTTCTACATATACAAAAGTACAAAGTATTTCGGAAATTAGAAGAACTATCAAATTACACAGTGTACAGCAAGACATGCACATCCAGGGTACATTTGGTGCTAAGCAGCTCTATTTGTTTGTATTTGAAAAGAGCCTTGAATAAAAGTATTTTTCCAGTCGTTACACTTTCAGACTTTCTTGAGTAGAGCATTTTGGACTGTAAAGAAATAAAACACTGCTCAAAAAAATAAAGGAACCTTTAATCATCACAGTATAACACCAAGTTTGTTAAACATCAGGGACATCCGGATCTGTCTCCTTCCTGACTGATTATTCTGTTGTTTGCCGTTGGGCTAGTGTCCTTATCAATACTGGTAGCATGAGGCAATACCTGCAGCCCATTCAGGTTGCATAGATAGTCCAGCTCCCCCAGAATGACACATCCTTACTGGTCGTCGCAACAGGAGAGCTGGACAGGGCCCTAGAAGGGAAACCACCCAGCAACGAGACCGGTATCTGCTATGTTTGTGCGTGGTGGAACTGGAGGAGCACTGCCAGAGACAAACAAGAAGACCTCCAGCTTCTGGTGTGCACGTTTCTGACCAAACTGTCCATGAGGGTGGCATGAGGGCTCGACATCCTCTAGTGGGACCCGTCCTCGCACCATTCAGTTTGATTTGCTTTCCGCCGGAGAACACCAGAATTGGCGCTTGGTTCTCCTCCCGGATGAGAACAGGTTCTCACGGGACCGACGTGAAATGGTCTGGAGGCGCTGGGATAAACATCAGGCTGGGTAATGTAGTTAAAACTGTACCAGGATTCCTGAACAGAGAGAATCAGTTTGATTCTAGGTCAGTGTAAAGATGCCGGGCTCTGTTTTATCGGTAATGGTAAGTGCATCTGGAACTTTCTGGCACATTATTATTTGTGCTTTGTACCCACAGGGTTGGATCTAACTTCAAGAGAGCAAACATTTACTGTCCTGTCCTAAAACCTGATGACATTCATTTTGGGGGGTATGTCTTCACCTCTAGATGGTAAAACAGGCATGTACCCCCTCAAATAGAAGGTGCCCACCTGTACTACGACTCGAGAATGCTGCTGTTAGGGAGGGAATCACAGAGCCCCGAGTGTTTACCCCGGAACATGAGGGCCCATTCAGAAACAGTCAGTCAGAGACGCATGACTGATGGCCCAAAGTACATACACACACACACCTACACGATGCGTATACACACACCATTCTGTATAGACCGCAGTCACGTGATCCTGCCAGCGTCTCTCTATTAACGGGCGTCGGCCTGACTGCCTGGAGAGGAGAGTGGCAAGGACCATTCTCTAGGAGCGGAAATTAGATACCAATTGGATTCTAAGGCAGTCACGTACTCTTCTACTCTAATTCCCCCACTCGTTACATGTGATGGGTCCACAATGGCCTGCCCTCTCACTCTTCTGTTCTCTTCCGTTTCCGTCTGATTCTCCTTTGTGCTCCTCCTCGTTCATGCTCGCTCAAAGGCGTTAGATGATGCGGCTTGTTTCTAACAAACGCGGCGCTTCGTTTCTTATGGCGAATCAAACGACTGTGGTTTGTAGCTTTTGGAGTCTATAGACTTCTGAAGGAACTGTTGAAATGCTCAGTTCCATCCCAAATACCTGTCCCAGTCCTGCAGCTTTCAAGGAGAGCTACAGACGCCCACATTGTCATGTACCGTAGTTTTCACTCAAGTTTGCCCATGCATTCACTTGTTTCTTGTTGGTGATAATCAGATTTTCTGATTATTTTAAACATGTATTCCACTTCCCTGAGAGTCGAATTGGATTCTAGGTTACTCGTGAGATTTGTTTGTGTTGTACATCCCGAGTTATTAGATGTTGTAAACGGTAACATGCAGAGAGGACTATTGTTTTTTCCAAGGTCTGCTCTTTTGTTGTAAACTACAATAAAATAAATTGAATAGTGATAACTGATGTATGCAAAGGAAAAAGCCATACTATTTAGGCACATATAACTTTTCAGACTAGCTTCAGACTAGCTAGATTTTGTACTAAAATGTTTTGAAAGATTGCAAAAAACTGCCATTAGAACAATCAGGTTTAGTTCTGGATTTGTAATTTACCAATCCCTATGTTTGAGGAGAAATGTGACAGTGCAGGTTTTCCAGTCGGAACATCTGACAGAAACACTCACAAACAGAAATGCAACACCTTCTCATTAGATTCCTCACTATGGCTGTAGGAAAGAGAACGAGCAAGAGAATGGAAAACAGAGAGAGACTGATCATGTGTTTATCCGTGTGTCTTTCTAAACTAGCCACAGTGCTGTGTAACAGTTTCAGGCCACACCAGAACATGGTTTAGGGCTATTTATTTGGGTGGTAAGTGTTAACTGGCTTGTAAATATAAAACATTACACATAAAAATCATTGTGCTTCCCCCAACATAATCAATACTTTACATTGTGTAATTTCATGTAAATGAGCTAGTTGAACAGAGAAGATGCAGTGAAAACCTAAGCAGAAGCTAAACCAAAGGTTATTTCTTTGAGTAATAGGAATAAATCCCACCCTAACTCTCTAACCCCAAAGTGCTTGATTTAGCTGTAAGAAGTCTTAAAAGACAAATGTGTCTTTAATAATGATCTCAAAACTGCAGAAAAAATTTAGACATACTTTAAGGGGTTGTCTTCAGATGAAAATTCAAGGCATTAGATCGGTCATCTAAAAAAATAATGTCAAATTCGAATGTCGTTTGCCGTTCATGCTTTAAACGAATCAGATTCAGTTGGAACACTGAAACGATCTTTTGTCATGAATCTGCATTCATGACATGCAGGTTCTCTGGGGTATAAACATAGTATGCCTTGGTGTCCTTACTTAAAATGTGTCAAAAATAACCCCACATACATGAAATGAAACAAATGTAGACATTCATAGATTTGGCAATGGCTGCAAAACATAACTACAAGCCTGAAAATGCCCACCTCCACTTTCAGGGCAATAATTAAAACATTTAAAAGAGCACAGCATGGAAACTGCTACTTTCAGGAAAAGCTATTATTCATGGATCACAGGAGAACTACAAGTAGAAACAAACAAGCTTTTTGAATGTCTTGATAGAAGAAGACCTACTGTCATAAAAACATAAACACCACTGCTTGGAGATTGCGAAAAGTAATTTGTTGAACTGGATTCTATGGTCGGATTAGACTCAAACTAATTTGTAGTTGGATCTTCCAGCAGGACGACGTTCAGAATCATTCCTCAAAATCTACAGAAACATTCCTAAATATCCACAGAACATTCCTCAATATCCACAGAAACCTTCCTCATTTACTCTCTCACAGAATCAAGTTTTTTTCCAAAAATGTGGAGGGAACGAAGCAGGCAAACGCACAGTAGAGGTTAACAGACTATGAAGAATCTGAAGAGATTTCATAAGGACGAACAACCTCAAATCTCTTGCGATGTGTTCCTCCGCATCATGAATCATAAGAGAAAAATTTAAACATTTCCTTGATTAGAGGAAATTTGAACCATGCACAGATCAATATATATTTCATATGTTGTCACATTACCCTGAAACAATAGTAAAGTATTGAGACTAAGAAAAACTAAGTAACACTGATACATACCATAACGGGTAGTGTTACTGGTTTCGTCTGGTTTGATTCGACTTGGCCAACCAGGACGACAGGCTCACGTCCTGACCTATCAGCAAGGCCGGCCATAGGCATACGCAACATAATAGGCCGCTTTGAATTCATTGATTTAAACAAATGTTATGATAAGTGCGAGAGGGGACGTAAACGTAATTGAAGGTAATTGATCAACTGTGAAAAAAAAGCATGTAAAAGAACAAAGTCCATCTTACGGTAGCGTTCATCGTCAAACCGCCGTAGGTGTTATCGGGAAATCAGGCCCAGAACCAGTACCAATTAAAAACACATTTGAAGGAAAAACCCAAAGCCTGTAACGTTGCACAAATATACATTAGATCCCCCAGTGACTCATCTGTCAATGTCCATTGAAACACAAGGCACCAAATAAGAGAGCGAAAAACTGAGCACTTCTCCCGCGCATAAAACTCCCAATTATTTTTTCTTTATAGGCGGAAATGCACTCTACTCAACTAATCTAATCTTTATATTGACAGACAGCTGTACTAAATCGTTTGGAAATCAAACGTACGGTGAATGATCTTCTTTACAAGTTTAAGGACATGCACAGAAATTTTAAGTAATCCAATGGAGCTGGTTTACTTGTTAAAGCGTAGCAAACATGTTTGTAGGCTTTTTCTTCAATGTGAAATGACACTGAAACATGAGAACCACTGTTGAACATTTCTAGATGTCATTCCTGATCTGCCGTGCACACATAAGGGCCCCTCAACATGTACAGGTGTTGTGTTTGTTCCATCAGCATGCTATCAAACACCTTGAGTGGAAATAAATGGCTTGCAAAACAAACTAGAGTAAAAGTTTGTAATCAACCATGAGGATTCAAACAAAAGAACCATTTCAATTCAGAAACACTACTCAAATATATGAACAATAGAATATCTTAATTTAAAGTAGGGCCTAGCCTACATTAAAGAGTGACTGAGAGAGAGTGTGTGTGTGTGTTTGTATGGTGTGTGTGACAGAGGGAGTACTTAGTCTTTAATTGTCTATGTAAAGTTATTGTTGAGCTGTACGTGCCGGGGCTTGGACCTCCATTGGAGCTGATAAGCCAGTGCCGCATCATTTAGACTTGTGCAACCCGACAGAGCCACTTTATTGATTCAAATTAATTAATCCACTTACCAATGGGGATTGGGTGGCTCTGGAGTGATTTAAATAGTCCACACAAATTAAACTGGAAATTTGTTGCCTTTAATGATATTCCCAAGTAATTGAATTGCAGGAATGTTTCAAAACATTTGGCATTAGCATGCAAAAAAACACTGTATTAGCCATGGATAACCCAAATATAATTTGCTATTAATTTTTTTTTGATAAGGTTCAAGCCTATTTAGTTTGGTTGTAATTATGCGCCGTATGGAACGGGAGCGGTATGTGGGACGTGGCGCGAGGCTTTTAGATAACGACGAACACATTTCATTTGGGATGATTACAAAAGGCAAAAAATGCAAGCGGTTGCAAACATCGTCATTGGAGCGGATCTTCATCAAAGTGGCTGTCGGGAGGTATACAAAAAAAAAACGGTTTACAAGACCCAGCGTGTAACACGAGGGAAACTTGAAATACACCTGTGAAAGGTGTCTCGGTTATTCCGGTTCCACGGCTCAGGTGTCTCACAGGGCTTCCATTGCACTATTCTCCGTGATAATGTCACCAGACAGCCATGCCACAGAGTTCTCTAGTAATCCCAAAAAGCAGAGCACAGATTAGACATCATATACCTGCACACATGATTTGACATGGCCTCGTCACCGCTGTAAGTTGTGCCAAACAGGAAGAGTGAGAGGCGGAAGGGGGGGGGGGTAGCAGAGAGACACAGCTTATCTCTTCTAATTGACTCTCACCGAGGTTGCCGGGATAATTCATGCAGTGCTGTTGCTCACACATCTGTCTGCGGTGACATCTGTCTTTGTATGGGAATGACACCCCCGGATTTGAGACAGGTGAGAGGATGCCTAACGTGGACCGAGATGTATCCACACACACACACACACACACACACCCTCTGTGGGAGCGTGAATGAGCCCCCTTGTTTGCCTCATCCGGGTACTGATCCAATAGTCGTTTTATCACGGCAGAAAACAGCCGTAACCTCCCGAACACCCCAGACACGGGCCCCCCTCTAACACTTCTCCTTAACATGCCTTTAGATGTTCTAAATGTGTTTCCCATGAGGACAAGCTCCCTTCCACGTCGTATTTAACAAACAGAGCAGCGGGCATTTTCTTCAACAACCCGTTAGCCCGTGAAGCATGTTGTGTAGAATCGAGATGAGTCGGACAAGGTATGAAATTCCTCGCACCTCTGCTAACGTTCGGCCTTTCATATTGGCAGCCGCCCGGCAGGCCTTGTTACACGAAACGGTCCCAGGCCAGTGCTCGTCAGAGAGGCCGGAGCATGGAGCCTCTGGCCGGGCATCCAGGAGACCTTCTGCAGTGTCGGCATAGTTCTACCTCACCTTATTCCCACTATATCCTATCTTTTCCTGTTAATATAGAGCACCAGCCGAGGCTTTGAGAAGACTACATTTCTTTCCACTGTCATCAGGCCTGGCTGAAGGTACATTACAATGTGCCCAGTCCCTCCCTCCAGTAGCACACACTGTTATACCCGATGTAGAGTACAAACCTAGACATATATGCACACTTCTTGTGTCCCCGGAACGCACGTCTGCAAGGCTCAACCGGCTGGCGTGGGTACAGTCGTGACTGGAATTCACCCCAAACGTGACCGTGGAACTGCCAGGGTGTTGGATTGACCTGCCGTGTCCAAGTTAAAGGACAAAAAACAAAATGCAAACCTGCGATGAAACCTAAACTAAAAGGCTACATTTCTTATCTTCTCCTGGCCTGTTTAGGAGGCTTTCTGTGTGAACACTTCCTGGAGGTGTCTTCCTTAGTTTGTGAAACGTTGTAATTACTGCAGGTCCTCCAGTTGTTTTGAGGGGGCCGGGATGCGTTCGCTCCCTCTCCGGGGTTCTTCCTCAGATCAACACATTTAGGCCCATCTAATTAGAGTATCCTGCCACGTCTCCGAGCTCCTGTCTTGGCACACAGCTGGGGACAGCCCTCCAAAACCCACTGCCGGTGAACGCTCACACCGCCCCGACGCTCCTCTAAAACAGGCAAGCGCCTCCGCAACGCAAGCGAGCGAAAATGATTCTCCCTCCTCTCAGCCCCGTTCCCCCGTATCTCACGTCTCCCTTTGTGTTCTGCAGAGCTCAGGCACTGCGGCTACAAAGGGGCCCCACATGGGAAGATGTGAGGGAGCACGGTGCGTGTTTGTGGGGACGGCGGTGAATCGTGAGGGTTTGCGGAGAAGGTGGCAGCGCCCAAGGGCACGGGAGAACACGCCGGTTTCAAGAGGTGAAAAGCAGGTACCAATTCTCCCCCCTCCATACCCCTACGATTCCCTTTTCCCTGTTTTCCTGCTGTCTCCCTCAGAGTCAGTGGTCCCATACTAATTTACCTTCAGGGTCCCAATCGTCTCATATTCATTTCATATCGAGGTCCTGTTTTGGTGTTGATTTCTATATACATTTGATGGCGGTTGTTGTTTACTGTTCCTTCAGATGGAAATAAAAAGGTTCAGTAAGTGTCTCTCGGCAGAGGCACTTCCTTAGGACGGGCATGTGTCCTTGTGCGTGTGCACAGATTGTTCGTAGTTCCTGGGTTTTGTCTGGTAAACAGGTGTGAAAACTCGTAGCCCCGCTTGTCCATTATGTTACCCCAGAGTGAAGTCTGGTTCTCTGCGTGATCGCATGTGTGTTGTGCGTGTGTGTGTGTGTGTGTGTGCAGGAGGCAAGCAGCAGCTAATGAGGCTGTGTTTGTTTAGAGGAGGGGGGGGGGGGGTGCATAAACAGAGATGAGGACGGCAGCCTTTGAGTCACAAACAATGAGGGATGAAACGGAGTGCAGCATAGACTAGAGGCCTTGTGGGATTCACACACACACACACATTAAAGTGTATTATAGTCATATTTCTCTATAACTTAAAAAAAAAAACACCCTCCCTATGCCTACACATGCAGTGCACGCGAAGGGGAAAACACGTGCACAAAAAAGGAAAATAACATCAAATCAAAGAGTTGCCACGCTTCCTCTCTAAAGAGGGCCTTGTTCACATCAGTTAGAGCGTCACAGGGAGAGAGAGACCCAAGCCTGTTTCCATCCATCAACACAGGCCTGCACCTGGTGAGCCGAAAGGCCTGACCACATCTACAGGCCCCACTCTCACCCTCTCCCGCTCTCTCTCTCTCCCTTTTTCACTCCTCCTGTCGGTTTTTCACGCTCGCTCTGTCCCTTGTCGCCTCTCCCCACCTCTCCTTCCTTCCCTCTCTTCCTGAGAACACACACCTGCACCCAGCCGCATGCCAAGCTCCAATAATCTGCTGACTGTGTAATGCAGGACCTTCTGTCTGGCAAGGAGCCACATGACCCTGACGCTCCCCTCCCTCCACTGTACATTGGTTAAATGAATGGCCTGGAATTTTAGCAATGCGCTCCTAGACAACTCGGTACGGACCAAGTTTTGTTGCTTAAACCAATTTTGGGATTATTGGCCTTTTGGTGGTGTGCAGTGGATTGCCTGGCAATACTCGTAGGCAATGGATTGCCTGGCCATACTCGTAGGCAATGGATTGCCTGGCCATACTCGTAGACAGTGTTTTCTCCGTTTGAGCGACAAGGTAAAATCTGACAACAGATTATATGGCAGGACAAACGGAGGAGGAGATAGAGGCCAAGTTCACTAATTATAGATACGGTAAAGGCTTGTCTGGGCATGTTCAGAGAAATGGTAATGTTTATTAATACCACTTTCAATGCAAGAATACACATGGACATGTGCGGTTGATCTTATGCGGCAGCAGTTAATATGCTGGGCACTAGCCAGGGGCCTTTTTACAGTGTGATGTGTAACACCCTAAAATGACTCCTGTTATTACAACATCAGACATATTTTTTTGTTACGTTTAAAGCAGCCAGATCTAGTTTGGGCCAGACGTGTCGGTCCAGCTTCCGGTCAACAATAAACGACCAAGTATCAGTATCTGAGTTTCATATTGGTCCGGCTATTTAGGACATACATAAAAGGTCAGTGTATAAATATAAGATGGCAGTGTCCCAGGACAGTGTAATGGTACTGATGACATAGGTGGCAGCTGTGTTTCTCTGCCACATTTAGCTACAGAGTGATGCGATGAAGTTTCGTTATAAAGAATGGCAGAGGAAGAACGTCTATTTTTCTTTGTCCAGTGTTTTGAAATTAAGAAATCACCCTCTGACATGTTGAGTGGACATTGTGATATGTGTAACATTCCCACCCGTGACGTCACCAGTACATTTACTACTATTACCACTGTCAAAGAGGCACCTCTTAAAACCTGGGGCGCTGTGTATTTTCCCATCACCAGTCGTGCGGACGGGGGTTGTCATCGATTCACTTCTCACCCTTGTTTTAACGTTTCTCCAGGGAATTCTGGCTTGTGGGCAGACATTTACATGTACTTTTCGTCCCAGGTTTTTTTTACTTGTTTCACGACATGTTTACCTCAGAGACCAAAAATACCGGCTGAGCAACTTTTAAAGGTCTCCATTTTGGTGTCAAACCCTAATAAAATGTACCGTATGTATGGACATCCATACGCTTAATATTAAATACAAAACCAAACCGAAACCACAGTTGTAAAGAAAATTGACCAGTTGAGATTCCAAACCGAACACGTTTCGCCGTGTCAACGGGACAGTGTCTTCTCAGGAAGAAACACTTTTTACAGTTTTTGGGGGTGGGGCTTGAAACATTAATTCAGCCAATAACTCTCTTTGTTCTGTTCATGTGTTGCCAAGGCTCCACTTCCGGTGGTGGCGTGTGGTTGTGAAGGGCTCGACTGTCTGCAGAAATGTTTACATGTGGAACAAATGATGGAAGACTGATCCAAGGGAGAGAACCACTCTATTCCAAGAGAGAATAGTCTGTATGAGCTAGAGAAGAAGAAAAAAAGAACAAAATCATTCTCTCTCGGTGCCTCTGGGTTCATTAGACTGCAGCTAACAATCAATGAGTGAATGATGGACTTAAGTAGGTACACCCGATACTAGTACTTAGCCTCTCAAGGATAGCAGAATGTAGATGAGATTCTAACCAGGGCTTTTCAAGAGTACAAAATCTATAAGATGATGCTGATTTGGCCTTGTACACGAAAATAAGCATGCATATTAACAGGCATGCATGTGCCCAAACACTGTCAATAGATACACGTTGTGAAACAAATACCTACAACAGGCATTGACCCACAGACAACATAGAGTATGGATCATAAAAGCCAATAAGCACTACAGATGCTTGAGAGGGAATGAAAGAGAAACTGAGAGATGGAGAACAAGAAAGACCTAGGCTGGAGGAGACAGATAATGACAGAGAAAATGAGAGAGAGAATAAGAGAATAAAAAGAGAGGGAGAGAAAGAGAGACAAGGAGAGATGCGGAATAAAGAGAGTTTAACCGAGGGGACGTAGAAGGCGGATGGGTGGGTGGAGAGTTCGCGGGTGCCGTCTAAACTCATTTTAAGAAATCTGAACTTATTTTCTAAAGTCAGCATTTCGAATTGGAGCGTGTCCTCTCTCATTTAATGCATCATTTTGTGAAGTGATAAATTTGCAAATTAGACATACATCCTTTTTCTGCTCTTAAGATACACGGCCTCATGGGGAGGGAGCAGTGTGGAGGATTTAAGAGCGTTTCGCCGTGTCAAACGTTAAAACCCACAGGGATCTTCTGCACAATTAGGCCGGGTGAATGGGGGGGGGAGAGACGCAGACAAAATCAGGATCTCAAGAGCAGCGGCGTTATTCGTCTGTACAGTAACGCATCTGTTGCGGGTGATCCTTTTAAACGGTTCGTTTGTAAGGATAAAAGCAGAGCGGAGGAAATAAACTTAGTTCTGCCTCCAATCTGCAAATCCTTGGTGGTCATGGGAGATGATCCCAATTTCCTTCTGAGCAGCACTGTCAGATCTCACAATAATAAATTATTTAAGACTTTAAGCATTAATTATGTTCGATAAATGCAGAAGCCTATGGTTGTCTAGCTCTTCCAAGAGTGTGTGTGGCTCCTGTTGAAATACACCAGTCATACTGGATGTAAACATTTTAATAATAGCTGTTGATGTCTGTTTGCACCACGCTATGACTAAATATAAATTATGACAAAGGATGATACAAACCTGTAAAGTTGTTTTACTCCACTGATGGCCATGATGGGTGTTGCCATTTACATATAAAAAATCAAATTGTAACGCATGGTACAACGCAATCTAGTCTTTATGGGGTGCTAAGCGAGTTTTGGTTGAAGACATTTTTTATAGTTTTTAAGAGCAGAGACAATTTTGTCAAATTGAGAAAGAAAAACATTGGTCCTAAGTGTAAATAGCTGGGTAGACCGCCGTATTTAGCAATAGTAGTAGAACAATGGGTAGACCGCCATATTTAGCAATAGTAGTAGAACAATGGGTAGACCACCATATTAACCAGTAGTAGAACAATGGGTAGACCACCATATTTATCAATAGTAGTAGAACAACGGGTAGACCACCATATTTATCAATAGTAGTAGAACAATGGGTAGACCACCATATTAACCAGTAGTAGAACAATGGGTAGACCACCATATTTATCAATAGTAGTAGAACAATGGGTAGACCACCATATTAACCAGTAGTAGAACAATGGGTAGACCACCATATTTAGCAATAGTAGTAGAACAACGGGTAGACCACCATATTAACCAGTAGTAGAACAATGGGTAGACCACCATATTTACTAATAGTATTAGAACAAGTGGTAGATCAACATATTTACCAATTGTAGTAGAACAATGGGTAGACCACCATATTTACTAATAGTATTAGAAAAATGGGTAGACCACCATGTTTACCAATAGAATTAAAACAATGGATAGACCACCATATTTACCAATAGTAGTAGAACAACGCAGACGCACTGCCAGTTTTTCTAATTTGTAGCTATATTTTAGTTTTTGTACTGTTAGAGATGTACTTTAAATCTACAAGTTGAAAC
The DNA here is from genome assembly GCA_016801125.1 of Novumbra hubbsi. Taxonomy (NCBI): domain Eukaryota; kingdom Metazoa; phylum Chordata; class Actinopteri; order Esociformes; family Umbridae; genus Novumbra; species Novumbra hubbsi. The sequence continues at coordinate 24,088 of JACXGK010000780.1, forward strand.
ACTATAATTATTCTGTTAACCATGACATTCCAGTTTAGAAAGTGCCTTGTCGCAGAGCTAGAACATGCAAACCCTGAACCAATCAGATTCTAGATTTCTTCCCATCTCTGCCTGGACCACAGTACAGGGGGGTGATCAGACGACAGTTCTTCTTCCTTCACATAGAATTAAGCTTTACTATAATCACCCACTAACAAAATAGACAAATTGAAGTAATACTTAGAATCAAGGGTGGACACAAGGGGGGTGGATGTGAGGGGTGGACACAAGGGATGTGGATGTGGGGGTGTTTTGTAAGGGGGTGGACACAAAGAGGGGCGGGGGTAGATGCAAGGGGTGTGGATATAAGGGGGTGGTTGGATGTGGGGAGTGGACACGAGGGGGTGGACATAAGGTGTGGTGGATGTGGGGGGTGGATGTTGGGGGTGTACTTAAGAAGTGGTGGATGTGAGGATTAGACATGAAGAGGGTGGAGGTGAAAGGATGTCGGAGGTATGGTAGAAGCAAAGTGGAGGCTGTGTGATGGTCTGGGGGTGCTTTGGTGGTAGTAAAACGGTAGATTTGTGAAAGGTATCTTAAAGAAGAAAAAGATATCACTCCATTTTTCAACGCCTTGTCGTTTCCCGTGGACGGCATTTAATTGCCGCAAATTGAAATGAACGAAAACCTTGACCTCCCCGAACCATTAACCACTGCCAGAGGACCCGATTCCCAAAACACCCCGAGACGGTGCCCCCGTGCAAAATTTACTCCATGCCCATGGTGCAATGGTGACTTTTTATCTGTTTACAACGACACCCAACAACATTTTTTAGAACATCTTGGGAAGAAACAATGATACATTTCCATGAAATAGTGACACTGAGGGCAAAAACAAAGGTCTCAGCGTACCCCGGTATCCCCTAAATGAGGTCACAGTGACCACAGCAGCGTGGAGAGCAAGGAGGGAAGAGGGGAAGCCAGCAGGCATGCGGTGGTGTTTGTTTTCGCTGGCTGTGGTACGGGTTTGTTTTCTCATGGACTGTTTGCGCTCTCCACAGCCCCATGTTTGCCCTTTGTCTCTGCCAAGAATATCTCAAACCATGAAGCCTTTTTCAGGCTCATGATTTGCTGAGGCCAGACTATAAATCTAGATCAATTTATTGGAAAAATTATCACCTATTGAGTTCAAATCGCACTACTAGCAGTGTCGGTTAATCCAAATTTATTTGTACCCCAAACTGTAATTTGTTCCTTTTCTGCACATACAAAAAGCCCTCACACAACCCTTTTTTGAATTAATAGAACATATTCACTACAGTTAATATGAAATGGGAGTGCCCGTTGAACAGCAATTTACTCTGGCAACAAAGGCCAGGAATAGAACACATAGATTGAACACTAGAGCCGTAGAGGCGTCGGCTGGGCAAGACTGGGTTTTTGGCACTGCTCTGTATTTACCTAGAAGAGCCACTATGTCTGTTTGGACTGGATGTTTCGGTAGCCACCGGATTCCTGGACTGAATACTTGTATTCAGCAGTTTGGGAGTGGTACTGTATACAGGCCTCTGAGGCCACGGGGCGTCAGGAGACTGGAGCTGCTATGGTGTGACATGATGCCCCCTCCTTTTTTCACCTGACAACCTGTGTGTTTGCTGGTGCAAAGATATGAAATAGCAGGAAGCATGATTTGCTTTGTGTATTTAAAAGGCATCTTGCATCCTTGACGTGCCAGTCTCTCTCTACTTTCTGTTTAGTTGAAAAAAAATTGCCGTAAAACAGTTTAGCCTCTGTTTGTCTCGATGTTGGCCTTCAATCAATATACGGATTCACAGTAGAAGGGCTGAGAGAAGGTATATAATGTTCAGTAATTAGATTTAGATTAGTTTTCAAATCATATCCTGTATAAGCGGTGAGTAAACATTCTCTGAATGTTTTGCACAAATTATCCAATTGCTTTTGACTAAAATGTTAAAATCATGTGTCCTTTTTTATTTTGTTACTGGAAAAGTTAAATCATGGTTTCAGATTTAATCAAATCAAACTAAAGGGCAAAGAGCAAATGGAAGCAAATGTAATATAACGTTAATCAAGAAATTAATGATTTTCTTCAGGTCTAGCTATGGTCTAATGCCTGAATAGACGGAATATTTCCGTCTTAACATAATGTGTGCTTCTACAACTGTCAGAAAGGCTAGTATGAAGTGTGCACCTACTTAAATCACATTACCATTTTATTCCTAGGTAAAACGTTTCAAGTATGGCTAATTTACAACATTAGCATGTTGCCTTGTATTTACAACAGCACAAATTCTTGTGGGGTGGATTTAAGTCACAGTCTCAAAACTTACATCACAAAAGAGAGCTAGTTTGTGTTAGAAAGTAAGAATTTATTCCATTTGGATATTTAATGTGTGTAAATTCTCTTGAAACGAATGGGTATATTTTACAACCTAGTGACGTTCACCATTTTTTCCTAGAGAAGAAACTGGCAACAGGCCTGCGGCACACATGCTCTGTGTATCTGGGATAACAGGTACAATTTCTGTGCTTAGGTAAAGTTCACAGGTTCTGGTTTTGACGAGAAGGAAAAAAAATTGTTCTCTGCAGTACAGTACAAGCAAATGTAACAGATTTAAGATGTATTGTCCTGTTAATCTCCAAAAGTGTCATTTCTGTCACAGCCATGTCCTGTAAAACACACCTGGATGCAAATAATAGTCGCCTCTAAGGATAACGACTGAGGCAGTCATGACCGTGCAGGTGATTACTGCTGGGTCTTTCACAAACGTCTTCTAGGACGTTAGTAGAGGTTGAGGTACAGGTTCACACCTGTGTATTAATTAGGAAAATGAAGCACATATGCTTTGTTTTATAGCACATACCTGATATACTAAAATATTATATGGTTAGATGAAAAATACGACAATTCAATAATTTGAATTCCCACTAAAAATTATTTGACAGACAGTTGTAGCTCCACAGCACTGGTATAACTACAAATACAGATTTGTTTTCAGAAGTTTTCATAAAGCAGCTGGGAGCTGCCAACACACCAGGGTACTGGAAATGGCCATGAGGAAACTGAGCTGGGAAATGAGGGATTGTGAGGCAGAGGAAAGGGCTTGAGAGACAGGGGGTTTGAGATGGACAACCTAAACCTCCCCTCTGTTCATGGAAAACGGGAAGACCATGTCCTATGTCATTACGGAGGCAGTGATGTTACAGAAAAGAGAGAGAGAGATAAAGTAGCATTATAAAAATGGAATTATGACACGTTGCACTGTTGAGAGATTACTTTAAGTTAACGGGCCATATCATTGCCCCGCTCTCCCTCCTCTTTCCTCCCCCGGGGCCGAGGATAGGGGAGTGTGGTGGAGTGGTGGTGTGTGCATACATGGATGTGTTTGTGTCTGCGTGTGTGTGAGTGTGTGTGCGAGGGGGGGTTAAGGGTGAAATAAGCTTATTATAAAATGTTGCACTCAACCGGGCTTCGTTTC
>JACXGK010000780.1:27666-79076 GCA_016801125.1 Novumbra hubbsi
GGGGGGGGGGGGGGGAGAGAACAGCGCTGTCTCTGTCAGACACGAGCCCCAAGACAGCTGAGTGGCAACAGAGCCGGGAAATAGACAAAGAGAGGAAGTGAGAGAACCGACGGAATTACTGTGGCTGTTGCCTGGTTACTGGGGCACTGATTGATTCGGGAACTTCATCAACTTCTTTGAAAAGAGTCAGAGAACGAGCAAGAAATGAGAAAGGTCTTCCACCTCTTTATACCTAGTTGCCTTGCTCGGCTTGCCGTTTGTGGAGTGTGCCTAGAACACACCATCCTTTGTGTGACAGTCTAAGATGTCCCTCCCATTTCCTGTCCCGAAGCCTCTGATGTGTGGCTCTTCCAGTCGCCTGGAAGTACTTATTTGTCATTTCCTCCCAGGGCTGAGAGAGCCGGGCTCAATTCTCCTGAAGTCCTCGCAGCTGGATGGATAGGGAGAGAGGGATGTAGCTGTACTGGTAGTGCCACTGACACTAATCAATTAGTCACAATGAGTGAAAACCCTCCACAGTAAACCTTTTTTAGAACATATACACATTCCTAAAAAGGGCAAATTCTGATTAATTATTTTAAAAGGTAAAACTATTTAAACAACCCCTGAAAAGGGAATGGTTTTGCAGGTGGTGGCCACAGACAATTGCTCCTTTCTCATCCTTCCTGACTGATTTTTCATAAGCCTTGGGTTCTGCTAGTGTCCTTGTCCCTACTGGTAGCATGAGGCGGTTCCTGCTGCCTACACATCTCCCCCAGGATTGCTCATAGTTAGTCTCCTACATACATGCCGTTGCAAGAAGGTTTGCTGCGTCTCCCAGTCCAGACTCAAGGGAATGGAGGAGATACCAGGAGACCAGGGCCAATCTGTCAGAAACAGACTCCATGAAGCTGTCATGGGGGTGGCATGAGGCTGGCATAAGGGCTCAACGTCCTCTAGTGGGACCTGTGCCCACCACTTTGAAGCTCGATTGGCATTCCTCAGAGAACATCAGAATTGGCAAGTCCGCCACTGGTGGCCCGTTCTCTTCACAGATGAGAGCAGGTTCACACTGAGCAGATGTGACAGATGTGAAAGAGTCTGGAGAGCCAAGCTGAACGTTGTGGTGCCTACAACATCATCCAGCATGACCGGTTTGGTGTTGGGTCGGTGATGGTCTGGGGGGACTAATCCTTGTAGGGTCCTGGGCTAGGACCTCCATGTGCTAGCAAACAGTACCCTGACGGCTGTTAGGTACCTGCATTGAATCCTCAGACACATCATCAGAACCTGTGCTGTGCAGTGGGCCCAGCCCCATGTGGCCAGAGTGCGTAGGCATTTCCTGGATGACGACGGCATTGATCCCATTGACTGGCCCTCACATTTCCCAGACCTGAATCCAATTGAGAACCTCTATGACGTTATGTATCGGTGCATCCGATGCTGCCAAGTAAAGCCACATACTGTCTCAATTATGCCCTAACCCAGGTAAGGGAGGAGAGCCCCCAGGACACCATCCACCGTCTCATCAGGAGCATGTTCAGACATTTTTGGAAGCGCACACAAGCATGGGGGGGCTATGCAGACTACTGAGTCACATTATGAGCCATGTTGGAACTCACGCACGTTGGAACAGCCTGGGATTTTAGCTGTTTACTTAGATTGTTGGTGTGAGTTTAAATCCAGCCTTCATTTGGTTGGTGATTTTGGTTTTTGCAAAATAATGTAGTTAGACAACTGATTGGTCAGCTCTTCCTCCTCCTGACTTCTGATTGGCCCACTCTTCCTCAGGAGTATTAAATCAATTAAAATTGTCCACAGTTCACAAGCGTACTCCTTCAAACTTTTCATTAATTTCTGATTTGTTAAAAGACAATATATACAATTGTTTTGCAATGTTCATAATGAAAGCAATTCTAATCCTAATTTACATTATCAATTATTTTCAAAACTATAGGTCTAAACCAAAACTTATTTTTATGGATCTATATTAATTTAATTTAGATGTTAATCTAGTTGGTAATTATCATGTTTTTACTGGTCCAACCCCATATTTGATCCCATAGTGAATATTTAACATTTTTGTATCAGTTATTGCACCCACGCAAAATAAATCTTTCGAATAAGGTGCCTTTCCTAAAAAGAAACATTATTTGGCTAAACAATGTCTGATTTTTAAGTTTTGCACACAAGTTACTTTAATCTTCTGCTTCCTGCTGTGAGTCTAGATTTGACATTTAAGTAAGAGTTGTTGCAACCAAGGACAGTCAATTTGTCATCATCATCATCACCATCATCATCACCATCACCATTGAGTGGCTGCTGGGTAATAACAGAGAAGAGAGGCTTCCAGCCACATTTTAGAAGGGTGGAGAACAGTAGCTTGGCTGTCCATAGTACATCAAAAGCCTTGTTGTCTAACAGCGTGTTCTGAATGAAGAGTCATTTCATGTCCTTGTGTAAAAGTACACCATATTGTTTGGGAATTAAGTACAGCATAGAGGGTCTGTAATTACATGTTCACGAAAACTGGTTTTCAAAAATGGCCTGAAAATAGCTCGGAGGGTTCCGGTCTGTGTTTCGCAGCAGTCAAACTACAGAGCAGTGGGCTGACTGACTATAAAATGGCATAGGGTCTTAGAATAGAAGCAAAGACGTATTGCTTTTTATTGGTTGTGGGTTTCTAGGGGGCTGGTGCCATTGTCCAGTGGCTTCCTGATTTGCATTGTGGTTTTAAAATGTGGGTTCCATGCACCGAGAAACCATTGTTTCAAAGGAGCGAGAAGTGGGTGTAATGGGTGGGACGGTAAAGCGGAAAACAAAATAAAGGAATAAGAAAGCAAAAGATCAGATGATAAAACAAAAGCAAGAGGAGGTTGAGAAGAACATTGTCAAACTGATTTCAATTCAATTGAAGTTACGACAAAAGTGAAACCGAGGATGTTCTTTTTCACAGCTACCCAATGGGGTGGGGGGGTAAGAGGGGTGTGGTGTTGGTGATTGAGGTGGGGAGATGGAAGAGAAGAAAGGTGTGGTAGGAGTGGAGGGGTGTGGTATGATGGAGGCAGTGGGAAGATGTGGGACGGGGTTGGAAGGTAAGGATGTGCGGGAAAGAAGGAGGGGAGGAGTTGGGAGAGGGGGTGGGAAGGATGTGGGGAATGCGGGAGGGGAGGAAGTGGGGAGATGGAGGAGGGGAGAGAGTGAGGAGATGATGGAGGGAGTGAGAAGGATGTGGGGGAGGTGGGAGAGGGAGGAGATGGGAAGATTGAGGTGGGGGTGAGATAAATGTGGGGGAGCAGGAGGGTAGAAGGAGTGGGGGAATTGGTAGGCACCCAGGTGTGTGTGTGTGTGTGTGTGTCAGTCTGTGTCGTCATTGACTTTAGCTTCTAAGAGGATCCCCGGGCAATGCTTTACCTGGGACCTCATCAGTCCTACCCCCAACCTCAGGGGATCTCCAAGCCTGAAGGGGGCAGAGGAGGGTGATGGAGGTGTGTGGTGGGGGGAGAATCAAGCCTCTCCTCACAGCCCCACAGCCCACGGCTCTCTATGACTGGTCATAGTCAAGGTGATCTTCTGCTCAGTAGTCCACACACACACACACACACACACACATGCATCTTTAGGTACAAGGACACACAGCTGTACAATCAATTTACCAAAATAGACCAAATGGATGAATACAATTCAATGTACACTTGTCATGGTAGTGGACTGAACAGATGCAATGAAGCAAATTATTTTACACAATTGACCAATTTCTATGGCCTAGCCATTGGTTCCTATTATAACCTTGGACAGCATGTTCTGGGGAAGCCACATTCACCACTGCCGAAATCCACTCCTAATGAATTCAAACGATCAACAGACTGTGTCTATAATCACAGGAGCCAATGTTCAGTTTTGTAGCTATTCATTTTTATTTTATTTTTGGCTGTTACCCCGACTAACGGGGTTAGGGTTAGGGTTAGCCGAATAGAAAACAATTCCTATTAATCAGTTCAATTAAGGTAAATTAATAACATTGAATTAAGTCAAAAAAAGCTGATCCTTACTTCCGTGTCAAATGGGACTTCTCCAGTAAGGAGGAAAGAAACTGGCCAATACAAATTAACCAGGTCTCAATTTAGTTCTTAACTGCTTCTGACAGTATTTACTGGACCTGGCAACCTTAGTCCGTGAGTGGGAACACCGGCAGTGGCCGATTCAGCAGTTTTCACTGATGAGGAGATCCCAAGACACCCGGCCCCAGGGGTTATAGAGGACTCAGGGACTAACCGCTCACCAATGCCCTGTCAGTCCACAGGCCAGCACACTACACCTAACCTCCACCTTGAAAATCACTTTACCCCAAGATGGAGGCGCAGAGAATGAAGCACGAGGGGCAAAAGGGAGGATATGTAGTGAGTTACCATGACAAGTAAGCGAAGGGGAGAAACACAAACAAAGACCGGTGGCGCTGTGTCATCCGTGGTGAGAGGTGGACAGCTTGGCTGGCGATTCTGGCGCCTACTCTGGTGGTGGTGTGGGAGTATTTCTTCACATCCTCCTTTCACCCGCTCTCTCTCCTAAATATTTAGGGCCCCTCTCCGTTCTCTATATCATAATTGCGATGTACGCGGCCAGCATTGACAAGACAGGAAGGAACTGTTGAGGCTCTATCTTTGGCAGATAAAGTCAGCCAGGAAATCGGTCAAATATAGTGCATGCGGTTTTGCATCAAAACAACTAATATAACTTGACCATGCTATCCACATTTGCATTTGGTCTAAAGTAACTTGTAACTTGAACAGAATTATCTTCATTAGCGAAGTACATTTAGGCATATTCAGCATTTTCCACTAACGGTCCTGATAGCGGTAGACAACATTACAAAGAAAAATGAATTTAAACATGTAAAGGTCCCCCCCCCCCAACAAGCTTACTCTCAGGGAATGAGCAGTAAGGCTTGATGGCACAAAGCTTCTCCCTAGAACCACTAGGGAGTCGTCATAACTCTAAATGATCTGCAAGACTCTTAATCATGAGTCATTAAAACTCTTTAGTAAGACCTCTTAAAAGCTCTTCATTCAGCAGGCAACATGCTGGATTGTAGCAGAAGCGTTCATGCAGTTATAGAAGTGAACACAGCACATATCCCACCATAACAAGCATCAAGCTCGTCTTGGAGAGGAAGCTGTGGACCGGGATCTGGATGTCTCTAACCTGGCAGTATAGAGACACTGTAGCACTGAGCAGATTTGTCATCAACTCATTCACGTCTGTTGTTTGGTGATAATGAATATAAGTCCTTGGAGATTCAGGCCACTGACTGTCCGCTTCATGGAGGTCTTGCCTTTGGAATGCAAGTGGCATTCCAATATGATTTCTAATATCTCATATGAGTGATGCCAGATTAGACTACAACCCAACTTACCCCTCAAAAGAACAAAGCAATAGACCCACAGGCAGAAAATACGTTTATAAACCAATGAGATGGCAGAACAATTGTCTGCATCACGACGAACAGTGAAACCAAAAGACACGTTATTACTTGGACACAAACAAAGACATTATTAGTTGCGTGTTACTGGGGAAGCAGGAAGGGGTTCCTTTATAAGTAATGAAGAGCAATTCCTTTGCTGTAAGCTGTAACCAGAAGCGCTTTTACATAACAGTAACTCTGAAACATTAAAATGTTATTTGTTTAACAGCCATAGTGTGTGTGTGTGTGTGGTGGGGGGGGGTGTACATTTGTATGCTGACAAATTTGACCATTTGATGTGACAGAATCACAGCTGCTGATGTACAGCCAGCACTCAGACATTAAGTCGCAAACCAGCCCTGTGCAATGAGAAAAAACTAAGATGACGAGAAAGAGTGCAGAGAGAAAAACAACAGATAAACAAAGAAGTGGAAAGAATAACACAGTTCAGGGGAGGTGTCCAACAACGGCAGAGAAAAGCAGCCGTGTATCGATTTGAAACAGCAAGCCTTGCGGCAACAGGAGTCTTCCTCTATCCAGGAAGAGTCTGCACACACACAGGATGGACCATGGGGGATATGAGCTTACTCGCTCACTCCATATGTGCGTTAGTGTGTGTGTCTGTGTGTGTGTGGGGGTGTTAGTGTGTGCGTGTGGGTGTGGGTGGGTGCGTGTGTGTGAACATCTTTTTAGCAGCGACTTTGTGAGCTCAGGAATGGCTTGAAGATCAAGTGAAGCACAGTGAATAATGAAGTACTGAAAGGGCCACCATCCCATTTCATACTTAAACAAGCAGGGACTTATACGCTGCGCTAGTCTGCTCCAACAGACTATTATCCCGTAGCGGTACATCCTATGTAGCCACGCGGAGGTCTGCCGAGATGTCCCCCTTTCTAATGTACCGCGACTCACGTCGCCACCTGGAACATATGACACTACGTCTACTGTGGAGCAGGACACTCTACGCTGGGAAACTGGGTCACCAGTCAAATATTCATGGGCTGCAGCCACTACCGGGGGGACGGGGAGCACGCGGAGCTGCCAGCCAGGAGCCGGGGGCCCAGTGCCGCGTGGCCTGTTTAGGCGAGAGTCGTGTCATGCGATCTGTGGCCCTGGGAGAAGGTGACAGCAACCGGGTGCCCGCATGACCGAGGGCCCGTTCGCAGTGTGACACATGGCCACTGAAGGCGGGCACGCACACTCCTCAGCACAGATCCACTGGGGGGGGGGGCCCGGTGACACTGTCTGCACCCATGCGCGGGACAGTCCGCACGCACACAAACCTTTGTGACCTACGGGGTTTTTCATCCCGGTCCGTGTGGATGGGCTACCCAAGCGCAGGCAGGGCTGGCGATAGCCTGTTGGTGTTTTAGCCTCTGTGACCTCCGATAAAGGGCCTTATACATTCCTTGAATGCATGGATGACAGCCTGTCCCAGAAAATACCTGCCGGTGTTAATGGCCGGCGGTATGTCTCGAGGAGAGGTACCAAACAACGACCCCGGAAGGGCTACACGTGACAGACAGGACCCCCACATGCGGGGGGGGGGTGGGGGGGGGCTTATCAACTTCCAATATGTGGAAAGACATCAAATCCTGGCAGAGTAGAATGGATATTTCAAAGGTTTCCCCTCATAGGACCGGGTTTTGCACATTGTGTCTCAGCCTTTGTGTCTCCATGTTTGGAGACGATGCCGTATGCCACCAGGCCGGGTGTCGCACAGCGGGGGGGGGGATGTGGCACAATGTTTCGCATAGCACAGTGCTCGACATGGCACACTGACGCTGGAAAAGTTTTCATTGTTTGCGGGCGCCAGAGTTAAATAAAGGGGATGAGATTCAGCACTGCTCCGGCACTTAGACTTTTCAACGACGCACATACTAGACACGGAGAACACAGCCCGCACAAACAAACACACTAAAAATACAAACCATGCATATCCAAACATTCCCCCCTTAATGAGCCGGCACTTTTAAGACTCCACTCCACCGTAGCGACTGAGACACCACACGTTGGTACCTTGAGGAGAGGAAGTTGCGATCGGAAGAAAAAGGGGAAAAGCGCGCTACAGTATGAAAGGACGAGGAGAGGAAGAGGCGAGCGGAGGAATCAAACAGCGCCAGGAGGGAGAAGGAGTAGAGCAGGAGAGGAGGGAAGGTGTTGCTCCCCACTCGTCGTGTCTCTGAGGTAGATGATGTAGGAGGGGGGGGGGTTGTCTAAGCTGTGAAGGGGGGTTGTGCGGGGCGGTTGAGGCGATGCTGTCGCTCCTGGCGAACAAGCGGGTGAGTAAATAGACTCACGGGGGTTGGTGGAGGTGGGTGAGGTGAGTGGAGGGGAAGGGAGAGGTACGGTCTGGGTTGCGAGAGCTCAGCTGTTGGGGATCGTTCCGCAGAGCCAGTGTTGATGAGGCGGCGGGAGGGAGGGAGGGGGGGGGTTGTCTGCCTCTGTTACACCACTGCGCACACATCGCCGTTCCCAATCCCCAGCCTTCAGGGCCTTCACCCCAACTCCCCTCCCCCTTTTACACCCTTTCCCGGGCCGCTTCTCCTCCAGAATCTCCCCCTATCTCTGCCGATGTCCCCTAGGTGTCTACGTTGCTGCTTGGCTGATGAAGTGGGGGGGATGTTGAAGCCGGTGCTCTGGTCCTGGGCAATCTCATCCGGCCAAGCAGTGCAAGTGGGCGACCTGACATCCCTGTGACGTCTCCCTTAAACCTGGTCAGAGACACATCTCCCGTCCCTGCCGAGTGGAGGGGAGGCATTCCCCCGTAGACAGGTGGAGCTGCTGGCTACTCCAACAACAGATTTGATCACACCGGGTCATCCAACAACTTGGCTCTATCAAAACGTATTGCTTTGTTTTAACAATAAGCCATATTTTATAAAGCTGTTTTCACAGACTTCATCGATCGCTACATCATACTGAGCGACAGTACGTCTCCAAAAGAATCATTACCCTAAGTATGAGAAAGCCTCCTCAGTTTATCATTGCCAGCCATCTTGTGAAATATTTTCAAAGATATATGACAAATGTTCATGCCGTGGGAATGTCCAAATATCATGCTGACCATCAAGCAAATTAGAAAAACTGAAATGCTTTACACAAATATGCTATCTGGGTGTGTCCATGTCCTTTTCAATGTCCTAACAAATTCTGTCAAATTCAGCAGAAACATTTTAGCACATTTGTTTAAATTATTGATGTGGTAACCTTGCAATGATAAAAGCATTGAACCGCTTTCATAATATTGTTATTTGAGATTGGAGAACACCTAGATGTCTTTTAAACGTACTAAAACAAGTTTCTGTTGAATTGTGTTTTAGACAGTCCATAGGGGTGTCAATATTTAAAAATATATATTTTTATAGTAAGAAATACATGTATTCCCTGCTCAAAAAATAATCAAATAACACATGGGGGGGTCTCAGTGAATGAAATATATTAAAGATCAAATCCTTTACTGTTTACTGTGTACTTCGTAGGAGAACAAAATCTCATAACAACGGTCAATGGAAACCCACATTACCAACAGATCGAGGGCTGGTTTAAAATTAAAAAATCAGCAAAGCAAACAACTGAAATAACAGGCTGTTGCAACTTGTCTGACATACGGCAACTCATAATGTGACTCAGTAGGGCGTATTCCGCCCCACGTGCCCGTATGCACTGCCGACATCGTCTGGGCTCCTGATGAGACGATGGACGGTGTCCTGGGGGATCTCCTCCCAGACCTGGATCGGAGGTTCTCATTTGGATTCAGGTCCGGGGAATGTGAGAGCCAGTAAAAGGCATTAATGCCATCTTCTGCCTCCACACTCTGGCCGCATGAGGCCGGGCGTTGTCCTGCACCAGGAGGATCCCAGGGTCCACTGCGCTAGTATTGGGTCTGACAATGTGTCTGAGGATTTTACCCTGGTACCTCACAGTAGTCAGGGTACAGTTGGCTAGCATGCGGAGGTCTGTTGTGGCCCTCCAAGGTTATGCCTCCCCAGACCATCTCTCACCCGCTCCCTAACCGGTCATGCTGGATGATTTTGCAGGCAGCTTGACATTTACCACGGTGACTTCAAACTCTACTTATACGTTTCTCACATCTGCTCAGAGTGTGAACCTGCTCTCATTTTGTGAAAAGAACAGGCACCAGCAGAGCAGCCAATTCTGTGTTCTCTGGCAAATGCTAATCGAGATGCACGGTGCTGGGCTGTGAGCACAGGTCCCACTAGAGGACGTCGGGCCCTCATGCCACCTTCATGGAGTCTGTTTTTGACATTTTGGTTAGAAATATACACACCAGTAGCCAGCAGGAGGTCATTCTGTAGGTGCTCTGGCAGTGCTTCTCTTGTTCCTCCTCGCACAAAGGAGCAGATACCAGTCCTGCGGCTGGGTTGATGCCCTTATACGGACCGGTCCAGTTCTCCTGGTGTAATGGCTCTGGTCTCCTGGGATCTCCTCCATGCTCTTGAGACCGTCCTGGGAGACACAGCAAACCTCGTAGCAACGTTGTGTATGGATTTATCCCAAAACAAAAACAAAATATATTGCAATATAACCAATGAATAGTCTATTTAGTTATATTTATTTGAAGACTGATTTTATTCAAATCAAAGAGTAATAGACTTTGTTGCAAAACTCGACGGTCACCTAGAAATTACCAAATCAACTTTAAAGCAATATATATATGGCCAGTAAGTGTTTACTTGTTTCTTTCTTTGCTGTAAAACGTTGTAATACTTACAAATATAAATGAATACATAAAGAAACACATTGCCTCAACAACAACAAAAAACTGTCCTCAAGACGTTTGAAGAAAGTGGAAGAATGTTGAAGACAGAAATATCATTAGGTGTCTGAATCTAATGAGAAATAAAGTTGCTATCATGAGGGACAAGAGGAAATACAGTGAAGTGCGGGCTCAGCATCTGGCATCTGAGCACATTTCAATGGTGAGAGATGTTTTATAACAAATGTCTTACAGGCTGTGTTGAAGCAAAGAAAGCATTTTTGCAATCTCTTCTGCTTGTTGCCTTACCGCAGAACAGCTTCTTAGCTGCAAATATGAAGTCGTTTTTTTGTAGAATCAGGTAAAATGTTTCTCTCTTGCTTCTGGGATTTAAGACTGATTTTTTTTTTAGGAAATGTGGAATGAATGCAGTGGGACATGAACACAGTTCGACTATACAAACACTCCGAAAGGTATGAAAACTTTAGTTTCAACTGTTTTGGGAAAAACAATGTCTGTTGATGTTCATGCTTATCTCTCCATCCCTACCACTGGTGATGAATCTGTTTAGTTCATTTATACAGTCAAATTAATACAAATAAAAAGCTAATGTTATTTCAAATGTGGCTGCAATGGAACAGGTTACTGGGCAATATAGAATGTCCCTCTTTGCCAGCAACATGGAAACAATACCTTGGATTTTTTGAAGATTAACATAAACCAACTCGGAATGGACACTGTAAGGGACTGACAGGGGTTCTCATAGGATCTGTCCAAAGCCTGCATAATAAATACGAAAATGTACACAATCCAAAATGATCATCCCTCAAATTCATTTTTTTAACCATAGTGAACATGAGCCTGGGAAAATCTCAAAGATATCGCTATTCACGGTGCTCCACAAATAAACGTGTCAAATGTAATGCCAGCCAATTTCCAGCCAACGTTTATTTATTTAATTTCAAATAAATTCGTATTAAATTAAGCTTTAAAACTGCCCATTTTTCTCTCTGCCTCATGGACATTTAAAATGTTCTTTCGCAGGGCACAATTTTCTATGCTGTTGTTTGAATTGCTTTCATTACGGTTATAGGCCAGCATTGTTAACCCATGAATATACGCAGACCTGTTCATTACAGAAAAACCTGTGATGGTCACTGAGGCGGCTGTGGACTTCAATCTTCCTCTGTTGTTTACCTAACTGGCAAGTAAGACAACATCCCAAACCCCATGATGACTGCAAACAGGCATGTATATGTGTAAGAAATAATAAATATCAAACTGAGGTTACAGTGGAATGACGGTAACTGCTACCAAAGGCAGATCTGATCATTAATGTTTTCGTGAGGTTTTTATGTATGTACATGGACTAAAAACAAGGCAGGTACCATTTTACTTTTACTCCTAGTGTGTTTAGCTAGTTCGGAAAACATCAAACTAACAAAAACTTAGCGATGACACACAATAATTATATACATATTAAAAGAGTGTAATGGAAAATATTCTAGCTCTTCACAGACTAAGTGTCTGGCTGGTTACATCAAAGACATTGTGAAAAAAAGTAAACAATTAACCACGGACTGGGAATATGTTCATAAATAATGCATTTCTCTTTTCTCTTAGAAAATAAGTTGTGCAGTGAGTAACCTTATATAGATCTAAAAGTTTCCATGCTGTGAATTGACACACAAGATATTAGCCTTTCCCCTAAAGGCCACTGCCAGAGAAGAATAAAGGAATGCCAATGACATCTGTGAATTACCAAATAGACAGAGAAACTTGGGAACTAAAGTGATAAGCCAGCACTTGCATTTGATAAGTAATCGTTATGGAGAGTAAGGTTCTGATACAAAGAATTCAGATCACCATCCATTGTAACGATATCTCAGTTATCAGCTGGTGTTTGACTGGTCCTGTATATACACATATGTAAATATGTATATATACATGCAGAACCAGTCAAAAGTATGGATATATATGTGAATGTGTGTGTGTGTGAGGCATACTTTTCAGTGGATTCAAATCAGTGTCACCTTGATAATTATTCATACGCTATTAATAATAACATAATTCAATATATGAGCATATGAGCTAAAATACACACACTTACACACACACACACACACAACCCTGAGTGGCATGAGGAACAGGCAGAGCAGGGTGTAGACGTTGTGGGAGTGGAGGGCCAGCCGGCTGGGGGAGCAGGGGGAGGTTTCCCGCCTGTCCGTCACCGTGCTATCAGAACGCTATCTGTGCCAGACGCCCACAGCCCTGCAGCGCCACCGAGACACTTCCCAGGATCCAGGAACGCTGCGGGAAACAGAGCAGGATCCCGGGAGAGGTGTGACAACGTCACGGTGTACAGGGGCCACTTAACTCGGCGCGCACACTCACACACGCCGACACACGCGCGCACACACACACACACACTCCGATGGCACCGGCACATGGATGACACGCACACAAACACAGACGCCAAGCACGACTGTCACTCGCCACCCCCACACCGAACAGACGCTTCTAGAAGGAAATAAACGATGCCATGTTGTCGCAGATGGGCGGGTAAATATTAAATGACTGAGATCAAATTAAACTTATTGATCAAATGCACGTTCCACCGCGGGACTGTTGCGCTACGTAGACTGAAGGATGGGATTTCACGGGGAGGTACGTGTTTTCATCAGAGGGGAAGATTAGTCGTAGATGTTCGGGTCAAACTGAATGGACGCTCGCAGGCCTGGCTTCTAGACCACTCTAACCGTGGCAGTGGCTAGGTGAGGGCTAACACCAAACTGGGTGGTCTGAGAGGCCAGAGAAAGAGGGACTTGACGTCGGCCTCTCTCAAATGATTTCACCCCCCTTCCCGGTTCTCTCTATCACTTGGTGTGTTCCTCTCCTGTACTATCTATCTGTGTGTCTTCTCTGGCGTCTCCCAGAACAGTATGCCAGAAATCAAGTAAAAAAAAAAAAGAAAACAGCCATGTTGTTCAATATTTGGAAGACTTCAGACTGTCTACTCAAATATTGCTCCGTGGCTGTTAGTAGCGAGACTGGAACAAGCCTCACAGTTAGGCTGACAGTGAGATCTCTGTCGTAGCCTAACGTTCTGTTTATTCGTCTGTCTGCCGGTTTATCTGACTGTCAAATTATCCCTCTCCACAAACATCGCGCCATGAGCAGCATGTAAATAATGGCTGTTGGTCACGTGATCTGGCACACAGCGTTTCCTTGCTCAGGCCAAATATTGCCTGTGGTCAGCTAAGTGCGAAGCGTTGAGTCCTGCATTCACCTACTGGAGCACATTGTATTTGGATGGGAACATTTGAACATGATTATTTTCATGTGAGATTTGTTTGGGTTGCAACATGTGATCTATAGGACGTCGGTTTGCAAATCACATGCGACATACTGAATACTATCTCCAGAATAACAGCACTGTATGTGTAACAAATCACAGTGTTTCAAAAGAAACTTGTTCCGCTCAAGCCAAGGTGTGCACGGTAGGTTTCTTCTCTATGCTTGAGCCTATTCAGTGGCCATTTATACTCAAATGAAAAGTATAAACAACGAATGACACAGGTTAGCTTTGCGAGTGACAGAAGCTTTCATTAAAATCAGATCAGCACGGATAAAAATATACTCTGTTGAAAATCTTAATTCCACGCGGGTTACACAGCAAATAGACAGCAAACATAAATACATGGGCTATCAGTGCAATGATTCATAGATGCCTGAGCAGTTTGTCACAAAGTATCAAAATGATCTTTCTGCGAAAATGAACATCGACACCATTTATCTCCCTATGCGCGCAATAAATAAACGCAATATATACCATGTTGGAATAAATCAGAATAAAATAAAAACAATCCAAAGAAATAAAAATGTTAACTCACATTGAAAAACCTTTATGGTGATTAAAAGATTTGGCAAAATGGTCCAAACAGAATAAATTATTTTTATACACGCCGCAATGAAGCTGTACCCGACTTTGTGTGCATTGGGCCTCAGCCAGAGCACGAAATTCACTTCCATTTAACTTCAGAAATGGTTGCTAAGGAGTTGGTGTATTGACCAAACATCTCATTCACTGCCATTCAGTGAATGGGCATGAATTGTCACAACCGCGTTATTCATTGCCACTGACACGCTCTGTAAGAATATAAGCACAGGATTTGACATGTGTAAATAGACACCCTCCATGCTACCCCGGTGAAACCGTCACAGTCACTTGAAAACCCCCAAAGAGTTTCCAGTCAACCTATTTGTCTGCCTCCTCGCTTCAATTAGGCAGCCAAGACGCCCTACTAATCATACTCCAAGAAACAGTACAGCCACTTCACTAGCCTAAACTGGCCTAAAGCACACTCGTAGAAAAACAGTTGTTTGGGGTTCTGTGAGAAATCTTTGTTCTTGTAACTTAATGGCAATCGTTGTGCTACTCAATTGACCTATTATTGGCTTTTGATACAGACGTTTTGCTAAAGATACCGATCTTGGAGTTACCTTAGCGACAGATACAATGGGCAGCGAAGTAATTGAAATCACAAACAGCTTATCTTCATGGCAGGAAACCATTTCTTGATCGATATTGAGATTACAGAAATTAACTTTTTAGTCAAACTAACAACAGCTAGCTAGCATAGCTTGTGTTCAACATAATGTATAAATATCATATTGTGTATTGTGAGTTTGTTATGTAGGGCAAATCTTGAAAAAGGAAAGTTAGTCTATTGGGCCACCTGAATGCTTGAATAAAGCCAAGATACAATATAAATACTGATGGAAACGTTTGTTACCTAGCACTGTTGAGCCTGTAATCCAGTAAACTAGCATGTCAACAATTGCCTAAATGATTAAATGATTGACTTACTAGACTTTTTGAATCACCTGTTTAATCAAATCTATGGTTTTGCAAGTAAGCAAGTTCTGCTGCATTTGTTCCGCATTATTAAGTTTTTTTCTTGGATGTCCTAGTGTTAGTATTGTTGACAAAGTAATGAACTGATCAATTATGTATATCCATTAATAGGGTTGCCTCCCTTCGGGCTAGACCCGTGACAACAACAGTTGGGGAGCAAATAGGATGTATTGATTTGCTCAAGGGCAGAACAACCACTTTTCCACCTTGTAGACTCGGAATTCAATCTAGTTAATTTTACTGGCCCAAATGCTCCTACCTGCCACATTGATTGTATGCTGGTTCTCAAGCACTCACTCTAATTATAAAGAGTTCGTCTTTGTATCGGCATTTGTGTTTGGTCGGTCATTCATTTGAATAAATAAGCTTAAGAGAAAAGCTAATCTCTCTCGCACTTGAGGACCGTGTAGAACCATTCAGTTACATTGATTTGTCTTGTATGAGTGGGTGAAGGCGGACTTCTGCCATTCCAATCTCATCATCGGGAATGTCGATGAGCAGTTTCA
The DNA here is from genome assembly GCA_016801125.1 of Novumbra hubbsi. NCBI lineage: Eukaryota > Metazoa > Chordata > Actinopteri > Esociformes > Umbridae > Novumbra > Novumbra hubbsi. The sequence continues at coordinate 43,251 of JACXGK010000780.1, forward strand.
GCACCATCTTGAAAAACTGCAGGATATGAGTATAATTTACAGGCTGCTCCATGATGTCTGTGCTGGAGGGAAACTGGACGAGCATCTCCGTGGTATCTCCAGGGGCTCTGCTGCCGGTGGAGGGTGAGCGAAGGTGTCTTTTCAACCTTCTCTGTCTTCCAATGTATACAGCTATTGTGTAGCCTCAGTACCCTGGATCACTGGCATTATACATATTGTAAAAGGAAAGCAACATGTCTATGGGACAGTTTTCAGAATAGATTAAATAAAGTGAACATTATATTGTATTTCTATTAAATAATGTATGTACAGAATAATGTAACACCGCCACCACACATTCTTACATTCAGCATACCACTCTTGTTCCCAGCCAGTCTGTTGAGCAGAGGTTATAACACGGCACAACTACCTAATGAACTTAACAGAGCAACTTAACTGTTGGTGAATTCTGTCAACCAGACCCTCAGCAAGTATGAGCAGCAAACAAGCACACGTTACAACGGCAGCCAGTCTGGGAAACATACATAAAGAGGTTATAACATCCCATAGCCAGTTATGACTGAAGCTTTTATCAGCAGGGCCTTTAGGGTGTCAAGCTAAACCACCCACATGATTTTGAAATGTCCCCTGGGCTCCTTCATTGTTCGGGCATCTTACCTTCACCCTGTGTCTGGAACATCACTTGTATGCTTTGCTACACGGTTCATGTGTTTTTTAAGTTTAAATTGTTATTGTAAAAATACACAGAGATCTAAACAATTTTCCTCTTTTATACATATGACTAACAGACCCAGGAAGCGGTGATGAAGTCTGATGGTTTGCGAGGGAAACGTGAAAAGCCATGGTTACTTTAATCTTCAGTGGTGCGTCCAAACATACAGTGCCCTCCAAAGTATTAGAACAGGAGCAGGATTACGCGTTAGTGTTTTCTTTGCTTTTCCTCAAAAAATGTTTGGATATTAAATCAAATCAAGAGGTTGAAGTATAGATTATTTGCTTTTAGTTAAGGAAATGTGTGTACTGACACACAGGTAAAGAACACAGTGCCAGTTTCTGGGCCCTGGAAGATATTCATAAAAAGGGAACAAAATCTATGCTGGAAAATAGCAAAAGCCCGGGGTGCAGCATTCAGCTTTATAAACGTCTACGACGTTCTGCTGTTTTCTCCTACACTAGGGCCCCATTTAGCTTATCCAGACAGTCCTGATAGGGGGCAGGTGTGCCTGGTGAAGGGGTGGCAGAAACCTAGAGACAGCCACAGGGCTGTGTTTGTAACGGAGGCCAGCGAGTGAGGTGCAACGAATGAAAACCTCACTTACCAATGCCTATAAAAACCTCACTCACCAATGCCTATAAAAACCTCACTCCCCAATACCATGAGGCTTTTTTGCGACAGACACTAGAGCCCACAGGTATTAGCCTTGCTAGAGTGCCCATCTCCCATCCTGAAGACCCTGTGTTCGAGTCCGAGTAGGACCTGTTACACGTTCAAAGGCCCCGTTTGGCAGGCCCAGACAATGTGCTTCTCCCTGGGGTGCGGCCCAATGCTGGCATTGGCTTCACAGTCCATATTGGTTCCAACATGTAGGACTTTCATTCAGCTTTTACACAAAGTCCCCCTAGTTCAAGGCACCAAACTTATTCGGACAATTGGCTTGACGTGTTTTTGTGACAAATAACAGTAAAGCCATTCTGAGGAAAAACCTGAGGCGAACCAAAAACAGCAGCTTGGAACATCATGAAAAATACGAAAATCAGTGGTGAGCCAAGGAAGCCCTGGTTGACCTCCTTAAGTGGATCTTCTTCCGTGGACCATCTTCAGTGAACCTTCTTCCGTGGACCTTTTTCAGTGAACTTTCTTCAGTGGGGGGACTAAAGAATGCTCATGAATGTTAATGAAGAAAAAACAAAACAACAACTGATCAGAAACCGCAATAAACAGAAACGAGATAGGGAGACAGGCAAACCATAACACAGCTAAGGGTTATCTAAGTTTTAGTCAGGAAGGCATTAACACATCCTTGTGACTCAAAGGGCAACTTTGAAAGGGTATATAGTCACATTTTGTGGTGACAGAACACATTGAACATATTACAATACATACTGGTTTGCAATTCTAGCGATATTACTACTAGCAAAAAATGTTTTTACGAGACTAGAATCCCAGTGGTAAGACCTCCAATTTGTACTGCTAACTAGCAAGGCCATTACTGTCTATATGGTGTGTATGACTGTTGATTTCCCTGAGTGGGTATTATTAGCTGCACATTGTTAGTGTTTATGTGTGATATTATCTTCCACTCTCTAATCATCACATATCAATGGTGATGTAGCTAGGATATAATAGGCGTGTCTCCAAGCAAACTATAAACATTCCACTAGGCATATTATAATACATTGGCTTTGCTAGCTATCTGGGCGTATAAATAGGCCGCTAGTGTTACTGTTTTGATTTATCTAGTAAACGTCGACACAACAAGACCATCTGCAGGAACAGTTTGTTTAGCTAGGTGGTCATATTGTGGTCATCAATGCATATCATTATAGATAGGTCCCCACGATGGCTAACATTTCAGAAATCTGAATATTGGCCATGGTTTCCATGGCATTTCACAGCGACATGTTAATGCATTGACGGTCTTCTCCAATAGTAGCCAGCCGACAAGAATGGCTGGTAATTTGACATCCTATCAGACATGGCCTGCCCGACGTAGTGGTAAAATTAGCTGCATACATCCAGAATATTCCTGGGGTTTCTTTCCACAACAACATCAGTTGTATTTGGGTAAATCAAAAACACAACCTCATGGACATAAGCGACAACACATCATTATCGACAACGTTTCGGTCGTGTAGGCGACTTGAGATGCCTGTCTTGATCAAGGACAAACCAACTGATGGGCTGGTCTTCTTACGTATTGAATCCATATTTTGGTTACTGGTGAGTTGTACTTACTGCTAGACTCTCTGCACTTCATGAAATATGTTTCTCTGGATAAGCCGCCACCACATACGCTTACACATACTCACACATAGGTATTATACTAAAACCATTAGAATTACATCTACTTAGTAAAATAAAAGCTACTTAGATTTGAAAATCACACCAAATTCCAAGGTGACCCCCAAACTGTGTTGAAATCTATAAATAAATAGCTCATGCATCGCTTAATCGAATGCACATTTTGCATTACAGGTGCTAAATGAAGGTAATACTACTGGCATTTAAAAGGTTTTTTCTTCACGTCCAGATAAGGCGTTCTGATGCTGCCAGCGTGTTTCAGGGCTCAGCTGGATGCCACGTCACCACCCCTTCAACAGACCTACGGCTTGTTTCCTTCAGGAGGAATGAACCACGAGAGCACAAGATGTACACGGGGCGGAAGGAGGCGAGGAAAAAAACACAGCAGAGAGCGAGGAAGAGAGAGGGAGGACAGAAACACCAGAGGGAGGCAGAACAGGGAGCAGGAAGGGAGGCAGGAGAGGGAACAGGAGAGGAGGCAGAACAGGAGGCAGGAGAGGGAGCAGGATAGGAGGCAGGAGAGAAGGCAGGAAAGGGAGCAGGAGAGGAGGCAGGACAGGAGGCAGGAGAGAAGGCAGGACAGGGAGCAGGAGAGGGAACAGGACAGGAGGCAGGAGAGGGAGCAGGACAGGAGGCAGGAGAGGAGGCAGGAGAGAAGGCAGGACAGGGAGCAGAAGAGGAGGCAGGAGAGGGAACAGGACAGGAGGCAGGAGCGGGAGCAGGACAGGGAGCAGGAGAGGGAGCAGGACAGGAGGCAGGAGAGGAGGCAGGAGAGGGAGCAGAACAGGAGGCAGGAGAGGAGGCAGGACGGGGAGCAGGAGAGGAGGCAGGACAGGGATAAGGAATGGGAGCAGGGGGGGGAGCAGGAGGGGGAGCAGGAGAGAGGGAGGACATGTTGACGGCGTCCCAGCGCCACCCAGAATGCAGGACTGTGTGCAGAAGGCAGAGAGGAACCGGTCTCCGGCCACTTCACAGCGGCTGCAGGATGTGTGGACTCAGGTCTGTCTTTCACAAACACCACCGGTGCCCGACACCTCCATCATGACTCTGTCCCGGCAGACATCAACGTTTGAGGCCTGGAAAATGCTTGTGCCTGTGTGTGTGTGTGTGGGTGGGGGGGGGGGCTGTTTGTGTGAGATGAGGGGCTTATCTACAGTATATACCCGTGTATGTCAGTGTAATTTTGGTCTGCGTCACATTTTATCAAAATGATATCCGTTTGATATACAGCGTGCGTAATGCAATATAATACGTATTGAATGTTAACTACACTCCATCAGGGTTTTAGTTTAGTAAATGTATACACAATCATCTACATTGGGACACATACTTCTCTCAATTGTTTTGATTATTTGTATAGATATATATATGTCATAAATGTAGAAATACACTAAAAACACCTTACATGTTCTTTTTAAACGATCCCATTTTAGACACTTAGGTAAGTGTATTCTATTTTCGGCGTGGTTTATTTTGGTGTGAGAGTGAGCCTAACCTAGTAAGTATTATTAGTTGTGTGTGTGTGCGCGTTCCCTGTTCATCACTAACTTTGCGTTTGTGTATCAATGTGTGTGTGCGTGTGTGTGTTTGATTGAAGAGGCGGCGTGTGGAAAACCAGTCCTAGGTTCGAAGCAGCAGAGCCCTTGCAGCTGCCAAAGAAAACTGCGGTCGGAAGAGTCTGCTAATAGAGCATGATGCATGTCACCTGAAACTAGAATAATCTGAAAAGGAGAAACCACAGCAGGCAGGCATCTCCCTGGCCTTCCCTGATCCTTTAAAGCTCACCAGAGGCCCTGGGCCTGCGCCATCTCTCTCCGGCGTCCTCCATTAGCTGGGCAGCTTCCGCTCGCGTGCCTGCCTGCCCCACTGCACCATGGGACTTCCAGCCATGTCGGATACACTATTAACTCGTGTTCCAATGTCTGAGCTCACCTTACTGTGGTTTCCCTTAAGAAAAAAGGGATTATGTTGAGACTTGCAGTGCAGTGCTTTACTACACACACACATACACGTGCACACGCACGAAACACTCACACACTTGGGACCTGCTTTGAGTTCGGTAATAAAGAGGACAGTCCCGTCTCTGTGGTGAAGCCAGTAGCCTGCTCTCTGCTGAGGCACCCAGACATACGGATGGATATGGTATCCATTCCTTCATGCTGTTTTATGGCTTTCCCACCTGTCTCTAGCTTCTGTTTCTCATCAAACTCAGGGTCGTTCATCCAATAAAATCCCTCAAACAGTTGTGTTCCATATAATTCAGTTTAGGTGTTCACTCAGCAGAACCCTATAGTCTATTATTATACTCTAATCCAATCTAATCTACTACGGTGAGAATAAAAAAATCTGCTCTGGTAGTAAGCCTAAAATGGAGATTCCCCATTGGGCATGAGTTTAGGAGAGGGTGTGGTTTCATTTATTCTAAACCAGCCCTAACAAAAATATGTAATGTATATGAATTCAACTGTAGAGAACAATGATGGCAATTATCAATACTTGTGGAATAATCTAGAGTAAAAAATAAATAAAAATAAAACAACATACATGTCACCTGCTTTTGATTGAGTTATGACCCTTCTGTAGTCCGACCTTTGACATTAGCTTCCATAAAGTCTAAATCATATCAGATTCTGTTCATAATCTACTAATGAGTCAAATCCTATCTTGATGGCCCCTTAAGAAAGGGATGTCTCTTCTCTTTGCCATACAACGGTACCCCACTGCAACAGTAGCACTTTGGTGACAGGTGGTGGGCGACACTGGAGACGGATTGTGTCAATGGCAGCCATTAAAAAGGACCACACACTCTCCAGTCACCGGCAAGGTATGATGCATGATTATCTCAAGGTGTGACAGGTGCTGGAATGGGGGATCTCGTTTTTTTTTTCTCGAACCATCTCGTCCTCTGTATTTACAGTTCTCTTCATTTCTCCCTTCCTCTTTCTCTCTCTCATTCACTGACTCTCTCTCTCCCTCTTTCTCTTTTTCCCTTGGAAAGGGCTTTAACATTGCTGGAACATCAGTCAATTGACACACACCAGATAGTGGCTTGTGTCTAATGACTGTCTGAGCTCTGCCCTCTCTTCCTCTCCCCCTCTCTCTCTCCCCCCCTCTCTCTCTCTCATTCTTTCTGTCCCTCTCTCCATCTCCCTCTCTCTCTCTCCGCCCCCCAACCCTCTCTCTGTCTCTCTATCTCTCTCCGTCTCTCTCTCTCTCCCTTCACATGTGCTTGCCTACTCCTCTCTATGTAATCCCTCACTGTCAGATGAGACCTTCTGACCATTAGTGCATTTCTTCAGGAGAGGTGCTTGGCACACTCTTCTAAACAACACAAGACAAACCACAAACTATCGCCAGCAGCCTCAGTAGAGCACAGCTTCACTCAATGCAAACTTATTTTTTCAACCTCGTAGAGCCCAGAGTCTAGAGGCTATCAGATTCCATTGCTTGCCTGGTGTCTCAGCAGTGTCAATGTAATTTGTGAATAATTTTGTCGTCGGTGTAGTAAAATGGGTTTTGTTCTCGCTGATAGCATATGCGTCAGAGCTTTCCTACTGCCCTCAATTGTGTTTTCTCCCAAAAAGCAGGACGTTTTCACAACCTAGCCTTTGACCTTGAATTAAAAATAAAAATAGGCCCATGCTACATGTTCCCCAACTGGTATGGGGGAGTTTCCCAAATTAAATAATCATGTAAGAGCAACTAACATATATAGAGTAAGGTTGCTTTCTCATGTCCCTGAATGATTTGAATCCTGGAGCATTCGGCACGTGCTCTATGAAATACGAATTAAATGCAAATGAAGCCTGGCTTAGACAGATCCAGGAAATGAATTAATAACTGGAACTAAGAACTAAGACTAGACTACCAGGTACTTTGATTTGGCAGCACAAACTACCCGGAGATTCATTATACTTGTCGTGGGATTTTTCATGGAAAACAAGCTAGCTTGCTAACATTATGCTGAATACTAATATCTTGCAAATGTCATCCGTATTAATGTATTTCCATACAAACACAGGTAGGCTGCTTTCTCCGTGAAATACCCTGGGTCATTTATTGCTTGGATATCCCCTTGAGATGTCATTTCTGAGGTGTTTTCATTCCCACCATTACAGACGTTCCTAACACCATCCTAATGTTGTTTCCTGTAGTACCAGGATTCCCAGCAACCTTGGTTGATTGCCTTTGTATTATCTACTGATAAGTCATGCTTGTCAGTGGAGATGATAACCTCAGAGTGGTTAGATGACCTATTTGAGAGAACTGTTTTCCTCAGGCATTGATGGACGGTCTCTTTCCCTGTCCTTTTTTCTATTGCACTCTGTGCAGAGTAGTGAGAATTAACAACATTCAGATTAGGTTATGGTCAATGTAGTTACTGACTGTATTGTAAAACTCCTGTTTCCCACAAAGCAATGCATTTTGTCGCTGTCGTTGTGTGAATGTCTTATATTGTCCCTAATGTGTTTCACAAGTCAAATGATGGAGTGAGGTACTTAGAAAAATACACGAGTTGTCCTCTTTATACCGGGATCCTATTAGCTTATTCTCAAGAGTCTGACCATAATCATTGTCTTACAGCAGATACCATCAATTGAGTTATTCTCCTTGTCAATCTCTGAAAAGTTGCTCGCAAATAAATAAATTAATGCTTGAATTATGCAGGGAAACATTCTAGTAATTGCAGTGCCCCATTTTAAAAAAAAATGAGGAAAAATGAAAGCAGCCAATTAGCATGAAGAAAAGACCGAAAATAACACAAATACATACAATACATTCATTAGTCAATGTTGAATAATGGCTTTTAAGAAGAAAAACTGATAATCCCCAGACATTAAGATCCTTCAGATATCTTCATTAAAGACTTTTTCCACTGTATGCTAATAAGATGTCTTAGTCATAACATTATTTGAAAGATAACATTATAATGTATTTCTCATGTTCACCCCCCTGTATAAAATCTGTCGTTTTAGAGCTTCATCATTTAAGATCAACTTTTGTTGTGATTTTATTTAATGATTTGGCAAAACATAGTTTGCGCAAAATAATAATTATTGTCAACGAGTGCGATTAAAATGCGTAAATGCTTCGAGGGTGCTTCTGCCTGCGTCAGGCAAGGAATCGGTTGAATGTTTAGCTTATGTTTTGACCTGAACTTGAAACCTCATGTTTATATTTTTAGAGGGTGGCATGGAGAAGATTGGTTCAATTCCCCACTCGATGACCATCCCGATTCACATTAGAGAAAAGCTCATGCAGAATCCTTTACATTTCCGAGTTGGATTTTAGTTATCAGGACAGACTGTGAAAGGAAGAGCCCCCCCACCTCCACCCCCTTTTCCCTCTGGGCTGATGGTATCTCCCAAACTATATCCATTTCATTCTCAGTGGCCAAATTTCCAGGCGCTGTGAAATGGTCCAAATAGCGTTACAAATGGGGAGAGATAAAAGGGTTAAACTAATTGCAGTTAGATAATAATAAAAGTGATTCTTTTTATTCTCTGTCTTCTACCAAAGACTGTCCGTGTGCTGTATGTCTTCAATAATATTGAGGCTGATTAATCTTTTTCCCCCTTTCTATTTTATTATTAAGTGAAACATGGCCCTGAAAGACAAAGTACTATTGCCTATCTCAGAAGCAGAAGAATTTGACATGCTCATTTTGAATTATCACACTTATATATAAGTCTACACCAAAATCTAACCCAGCTTCTTTTACTCTCTCTGTCTTGTTAAATTACTCTATTGTGTTCTTGGTTTAAAAGAAATTATTATGCCAAAATAGGAAATATGATTTCCGTGGTTGAAATTATGTTCTGATGTGGCTTGGATTTTTGCACATTCAGATGTTTTACTACCTTTACCTTACCTCTTTGTTCAATGTTTTCATTCTCATATCTAAGTTGATTCATTGGTTGGAGTTGCTAAAAAATAAGCTGTATGAACACTGCTCAGTGTCAAAAGAAAACACAAATTGTGTACATTTTATTTAGCTCTATACACTACAGTAGGTAAAATAAAGTATGTCAATAAGTAATGCATCCATTGTCAATTTCGCTGCAATGATTTTTGGGTCCTATATTCAAACATGTCAACATCATTACAAAGTATCTGTATATGTTTTCAGGCTGTGCTTATGGTGAACATGAACCTTTATTTGACCCTGTTTAGAAATGATGATCTAAAAAAACAATACAAAATGAATTGACACCAGTCATGTAAACCAACACAGAAACAAAATAATAAAGGCATCCATCTAGACGTGCTCAGTAGGAGAGATCATTATGCGTGCATGAAATATTAGAGAAACAGCTGAATTTATCTAAATTATTTACAGACGTTTTCTTTTTATTTACACCCATTTTGAGTGACAGGAAAAAGTCTTTATGCAAACAAACCTAGCAGCACCACACACGTCGTGCCTTGTCAGAGTTTATGTAATGCTGGCTGGGCAAAAATCCATTATGTCAAAACTCATTTCCTGCCATAAGAAAACCAAACAGGCCTGTCTAAAGAGGGAAGAGAAAATGGTGAAAATTGCACTTTAAAAACCTTGATTCAGCTTCCCAGACCACCACTGAGTAATGAGGAAAGGAGAGCCATGGCTGGGTTGGTGCTGTTCAAATTACTTCCAGCAGGTAGTACAGCGTGTCTGTACTTATTAATGACTTGGACAGGAGAGAACAAAGTCTACTGTCTGTATGAGCAACCAAACCTCTTCATGCCACAGAGAATCGGCCAGATATTATAACGCAAGGCAGAACATAGTGCATGTTGTTTCCTGGTGTGTGTTTACAGCATGTTCCCTGCCTGGGTTCTTTATACTTTAGGAACAAGGCTGTTTCTTTTTTAACTAAGACGTAATTACATCTCTCCGGGATCCTCTTGATAGACCTCGACATGACCCAGGCCACTTATGGACGGCAAATCCTACTATCTACTCAACCAAAACATCTGTGTGCTTCCACAGCAGGGTAACAAAGGACTTATACCTCATACATCATTACGCATCGGAAAACTCGCCCACCTCAAACTTTCCGATAGTTCACCAAACAGAACTAATGACCTTGAAAAAGGGAGCAAATTAGCAAACATACAGAGCCATCTGTGTGCCCTGCAGGCATACCAACGACTCCGTCTTTGCCAAGGTAGCCTAATGAAGCTCTTCCATTTTACATGCAAATCTCTGCCTAATCTTACTCCTCTCTCTGCCAATGTCTCAGGCAAATAAATATATAAAACCCAATTATGATTTAATTAATAGAAATCTAGCGTTCCGTGGAATTGGTACCTTGGCTGGGGTAACTCTGGAACTTGGGCTGATTAGTAGCACTGTTAAAGCACGATGCTCGGGTTGTTCACACAAAGCACCCCAGGCTGTGCTGGATAAAGGCATCTCGAACTGTGACACAAAGCTATTGACCCTTACTCTCTGTCCGTGCACAGAGGCAGATCTCTAGGACGTTTTCGTTCCTGCTTCATTAACCTATGTCTTATTGTTTACTTGACGGCAGCAATGTGTGTGTGTGTGTCGGTGTGTGTGTGTGTGTCCACACCCTCATGCTCTCCAACTGGATTCTGTAGATGTACGAGCTTCTTTAAGCCTAATAGCAAAGTGTGAACTGGGGTTGTTCCCCTACCAATATCACCGGGTAACCCGAGAACATCTCGCCGACTCAACTATAACGCCTGCAACTCAAACTTTGCCTGTCAATCCGGGGAGTCAATTTCCAGGGAGTCCCCGATTGTGAGTATACTCTTGAAATTCGATTCCAAACAACTGACGTGTGTCAGTTAGTAGGCAATTCACTGTAATGTGACTCAGTGAGAGAAAATGTCGACCCACATATGAACACCCAAATACAAAAAGCACCCACCCAAATGCTAACATATTCCCGTAAACCCACACATACACACAGACACTCACTGACACACACACATTCACTAATGTTCCCTGGAAGCCTTCCAGTGAGTCCTGGTTTGGCCTCTCTTCTCTCCACGCTGATAGGAAATCACAAGGCTCAGTTCCACAGCAGTCAAGTAATTCTCCATACAAGGACATACCTTTGTGTCCCAGCCCTTTGTCCTACACCGTGCTCTGGCCTGATGCCCTCCACCTCCGCACCCCCCTGGCCTAAACGTTTGGCCACCCATCGGAAACCAGCTGGAGGTACCCAACACTACAGTGCTTCAGCTCTGATGACTCTAAGTGTGACATTGCAAATCTTTTCATTACAGGGAGTCTGATCCCAAAATGTTTTGGCTGTCTTTTGGAGAGCAAATCAAATCTGTCTCCTTCCTCCTAGTCAGAGATTAACATCAGTAGTCTTTGTCCCTTTCTCTCTCTCCTCCCTCTCTCTCCTGTCTTTCTCTTGGCCTTATAACGAAGGACCCAGCGAGTGATAAGGAGGGATTTTCCCAAAGCTGCAGGGATGGCAGGGCAGCTAGCAGCCCCCTCCAATCCCACCGGCGCTGGGGCCGATAACAAGCTGTTAATGGGCCCGTCCTATCAGGGCCGCGACTGGGCAACGCATCGCACCACGTGCGGCCGGGAGACTGATCACCTCCATCTGATAGCGCCTGGGAGAAGAGCCCCCTGTCACATGACACAGCACAGGCCTTCTCCCTCTTTCTGCTCTCCCTCACTCCCTGTCTCCGTCTCTCCCTCACTCCCTGTCCCCCTCTCTCCCTCACTCCCTGTCCCCCTCTCTCCCTCACTCCCTGTCTCCTTCTCTCCCTCACTCCTTCTCTCCCTCACTCCCTGTCTCCTTCTCTCCCTCACTCCCTGTCTCTTTCTCTCCCTCACTCCTTCTCTCCCTCACTCCCTGTCTCCTTCTCTCCCTCACTCCCTGTCTCTTTCTCTCCCTCACTCCCTGTCTCCTTCTCTCCCTCACTTGCTCGTTATTTCCCGTAACCGGTTGCACACATCTGCCAGAGAGAAGCCGTTCCAGGTTGGACAGCAGTGCAGGTGATACTCCAGCCCCAGGAAAACGTCCTGAACAACAAGACCAGTAGTGGCAGAGAGACAAGGCTGGTTAGGAATGCAGGGTTTGAGCAGTTGTCTCAGGGGTGTAACAGAACATGTGGATTCAGTGCAATTCTATAAGGTCCCTCTTTAAGATTGGCGGAGATGGGTCATGGGAGTGGCAAAATAAGTCGTGTGTAATGAACTGTGTTTGGCGATAGCGTTGCTTGTTTACACGTAACTGCATGCCAACGGTTAAATATTCTCCGGTGAACAAGTGCAGAACATCGCTGACGGCCTTGTTGTACAGATCTCTGGTCATAATGTTCCTTTCCTACTCCTGCAAGAACGAGATCGCATTGTTGAATCTTCCGTCATTTTCTCATGTATAAGTAAAGATGCAATTTGACTCCACATAAACACACAAACACCCACACAAACAGCCACACAATCTCTCTTTCCACCAGGTACAGATATTTTGTCCTGTAAACAACTTCCAAACCCTCCCTCTCTCTCTGTTCTCACTTTGCAGCAATTATTAGCTGCTAATACATTTGCAATGTTGCAATAGACTGATCCAATTACTGGATCTCCATTAGCAATTAACTTCCAGCTAAAAATAACAATAATGCCAATTACATGCACACTTAATCACATAATCAGCATATTCTGTCACTACACAATCATTGTGATTAACCCTATGTTCATGAATTGCCTTGCCGGAGGAAGGAATGCCTACCGAAATGTGGATTTGATTAAATGAGAATTACTAATACGACCCTGATAATGAAAACATAATAACTATGATCTATTTTTTAAATAGATTTCTAACTTTGACTAAATCTCTTTTGGGGGTGCAGTGGACATGAGCGGATGGAATGCAAATGAAAAGAGATCGCTCCGTTGGCCAATATAGCTCCCCCCAAAAAAAAATCTGGACATTTTGGCATCTACTTCGTTGTTTAATAAAAGTATGGGAACTTGTTGTCGTTGCCCGTCGTGTCTTCACAATGTTTCAATAGAAGGTGGAAGATTACGTCATATAATATGTTTGTCAACACTCGGTACCCATGATACCTGAACACACGTGACCCACCACATCTCACACCGACCCATCCGAGTGATCCGTTATGTCACGGCCGAACTAAAGTCAAGACGGAAAAGCCGCGGTCCTATTACGCGGGCTGCTATTTAATATTGCCCCAGGGAACAGTGTGACATTTCAGATCCAGTCCAAAGCGGGGTTTTCCCCCCCGGAGCTGGCAGAAGGTCCGTCAGTTGGCAGCGGGGCTGGCGTTGAGCTGCAGTGAGTCACAGCGTTGGTGGTCCGTGCATCTGTCCGAGATGTTGAATTACAATAACCTCTGGTTGTCTCATGGAGGTGTGAGGCTATTTGGGGACGAGGGGAGGGAGTGAGGGACATATGTGTCTCAGAGCACACGGTGTCCTGGCGTTAGCACACGGTGTCCTGGCGTTAGCACACGGTGTCCTGGCGTTCCAACATACCTTTTTGATTGGCGGTGCCTCCTACCGCGTGTGGTTGCGCTAAATGTGAGTCACTCCGGTTGACGGTGTTTGGTTTAATGGCTAAACGTCTCGCAACGTAACCGGTATTTGTTTGTGTCGTATCTCGTTGGCTTGCTCCCTCTGGGAGGCCGCGGGACGATGTGTAACCTACTGTCTCAGCTGGGCTTTTAAGGGGCCGGTGGGCAGTGTGTGTGTGTGTGTGTGTGCTGGGGGGTTCTGCTTGTGTGGGCCTAAAATGAGGGGACGGATGGACGGACTGGGGACTAATGGGTGTAAACGGCTGTGTAACAATCCGCGATCGGCTCACGTCCGCCGCTGGATGCTAGCGGGGACACGTGGCTCCCCCCCCGGTACTCCTACTGATTGTTTATGAAAACGCAAGCTGTGGAAAGGGCCTCTCCTCACACCACACATGTCGGGAGGACCCCCCACCACCGTGCGGCCGAAGTAATGACCAACAGGTGTTCTCTATTGTCATAGTGGCCGTGCGTAGTGGGCGTGCGTAGTGTCCGTGCGTAGCGTCCGTGCGTAGCGTCAGTGCGTAGTGTCAGTGCGCGTGTGCTCCTGGGTGCGTGTCAGCAGCTGCCACGCCCGTCTTTTATTGGCCACGGTAGCTTTCCGTCGATGCCTGTGAACAGGAGCGTGAGCACCAGATTGCTGGGCTAGCTACCGCCTCGGCTCCCCAAGCACACGGCCCGGTAATGAGAGACACAAGGACAAGAAAGATCCGGAAGCAAGATGAGCATAAAAATAGGAACACGCGATCGGGACTCTACGCCCGATTTGCCCGAACCTACGCGGACGATGATCATCGTCCTGCACATTGCTATGCGCTACGAGTTGTTGCGTGTCAGAGGTCGTCGGCGGTGGACTCCGGCACGAGTCCCGGGAGTGTGTGTAGTGTCTCCCCTTCGCGGACGGCCGAGAGTCACCACATGATCGTCCCGGTGTGCGGTCGGCCTGGAACGAGATGTGAAATCTAACGCAGTGGCGCCGGGTTGTGACCGCTCAGATGACCGCACAGATGACCGCTCAGGTGACCGCTCAGATGACCGCTCAGATGACCGCTCAAATGACCGCTCTGATGACCGCTCAGGTGACCGCTCAGATGACCGCTCAGGTGACCGCTCAGATGACCGCTCAGATGACCGCTCAGATGACCGCTCAAATGACCGCTCTGATGAGGGTGAGTTGTCTCAGCGGCCGGTGCCGAACGGAGGGGTGGAATGGAGGGGAAGGGCGGCCTGGTGCGTTGGGGAAACATTTCCAAGCCAGCGGTAAAGGCTGGATCCGCTGGGCAGGAAGAGAGAGGGAAATTCACAGCCGGCTCCCGGGTCTGCTTTACATAAAAGAACCGCGCCGGAGCTGGGACCTGGGCAGCGCCGCCTCTGTAAATAGTATTAGAACGGTGGCCACTGAGCTCTCTCATCACTGACATGTGCTGTCTGCTCGGGACACTCCGTCATTCAAAGGAGGGCTTATTAATAGACCCTGAGCAAACAGGCCGGTCGAAAGAAAGTTTCCACAGGCTGCTGTGGCTCAGGCTAGGATTTCATAATGGGATAATGACAAGGATGAATTATTACATGCCCTTATTTATCCATAATAATATTAAACTGGCTAAAGTCAGATGGGTCATCGCTGTCTGTCACCGTGATTGGCAGGGTGGAGTGTTTGGAAGTTTCCTATTGGTTTGAACTGTGTTATTTTAAGAAGTTTCTATTGAAACTTCATCAGGCTTTATTTAAAATGTGTAGAAAGCATCGTGTAACTCGTTGATGTATGGAAACCAATACGGTTGACTTGATCATGACTAGGCATTTTCGGGAAATACTGAATTCTGCAGACCAGCACTGAGGACAGGACATCTTAGTAATGATTCATGTTAGGCGTTTTTTGTAGCTATGGTAGCTATTAGATTTCAATCATCGTATCCGTTTGACACACAGGCGATTTCTAAATCCCACTTGTACTGAACCACAGCAGTGTATTTTTCTAAGGCGCAATCTTCAAAAGTATCTGAAAGAATTAAAATAATTCAACAATCCGCAGAAAAGCCCTACGTTTACAGTAGTTCATATACTATAATTTTGATATTTGGATTGCAAGTGAAGCAATTTGCCTTCCTTTATTTCTAATGAAAAGCTTTCGTGCACACAGCTACATACTTTGTGTTGTAGATGGCTGTCTAGGGTAATTGGACGTATTGGATGTGCATCATTTAAACGCCCGGCCCTTTAACATAACTCAATTTTGAAAGTAATGTGAGTCATATCCAGACAATATTAGGGAAGGGCCCATACCTGAACCTGTGGGACAACATTAATATACTCTATGTAGAAGAAAGTCTACAATGTTTTCATTATTTTAAAACTGAATGTGGCAACAGTCCCAAATTCCAAAGTGGTGCTCGAGGTTGGCCGACATTTTCAAGTCAATTGTGAAATGATTCCCTCATGAGGAAAGACTAACAGTTGCCCTGAGAGGAGACACAGAAAACAAAGACATGGACAAACTGACAACCACTCCGCAACGAACTAGAGACATGGAGGGACATCTCCTTGCTTAACTCCACACTGAAGAAAACAAAAAGGGTGAGGCTCTTGATGTTTTACGAAAGAATCTCAGTCAGCATTATGGTTCTATCTCTCTGGAACTCATAAGTCTCTGTGCCAACTGAGGAGGTGACCGTTTGGTCCACAATCTCCACAATCTCCACCCAGCCCAACCGGACAACCCCACAGGACACTCAAGGCCTGCGTTCCCAGAGGAAGGCAGTTGCAGCAAAGACATTATGGCTGTCTTTCAGTTAACAAAGCAGCAATACAGGAATTCTTATGGCAAGTTTTTTCGTTTTTCATTGGGGTTTATGCATGCAAATTAAGGGAACGCGTAATCATCACAGTAGAAGTCAGTTAGACTTAAAGGAAATCAATCTGTCCAGTTAGGAAGCATAAGTGTGAATAATTGTGAATCAATGTAACCTAATTTGGTACAAATGGAAGTTATAACAGGTGCACTGAAGAGGCAACAGCAAGACAACCCCCAAAAAGGGAATGGTTTTGCAGGTGGTGGCCACAGGCATTCGCTCTCTCCTTATCCTTCCATACTGATTCTTCTGTAGTTTTGCGTGTTGCTGGTGTCTACTGGTAGCAAGGGGCGGTACCTGCAGCCCATTAAGGTTGCACAAGTAGTCCAGCTCCTCCAGGATGGCACGTCTATATGTGCCTTCGCAAGAAGTTGTCTCCCAGTACACTCTGAAGAGCTTACTGATGCCCTGATCCAGGTTGGGGAGAAGATCTCTCAGGACACCATCTGCTGTCTCATCAAGAGCATGCCCAGACGTTGTTGGGAACGTGTACAGGCATATGGGGGCCTTACTCACTACTGAGTCACATTATGAGTTGCCATGAAATTCACACAAGCTTTAAGAGCCTGTGATTTCAACGGTTTACTATGATTTTCTGTGACAGTTTGAATACAGCCTTCACTTGTTTGGTGATTTTGGTTTCCTTTGACCAACGTTACATCATTTCTTTTACGTATATGCAAAGTGCATATACATTTTCTTTCTAATGAATTGGTCGGCGCTCACATTGCATGTATTATTGTAACTGTAGTTCTATTTGAACGTGTTGGACATTCATATCCTTGTTTGTAAAGTTGACAATAACCTGTAATGCTGGTCTTTTTTTGATCAATCGCAGGTAGGGCCACAGCACTCAACCCTGAGGACCATGGCTTGGTCAATGGGACTGAGAGGTCTATGATCCCAGACAAGAGTGGGATCTACACCCTCGAGGAGCGGTGTTCAAATGCTCCCTTCATGTCCTCTGTGTCATCACACGCTATAAGGCTTTAAATGCAAAGTTTGATGGATATCTTTGTGATAAAGCAGAGTTATGATGTCTGTGTTGGTCATTTTAGTACTGCTTTTTGCTGAAATCCAGGAGCAAGAAATGTCTTGAACTCAAAGTGGCACGGTTCAATAAGCAAAATAATCTGGTTCTGACCAGATCAAATGCCCGACAGCCTGTAATTATTAGTCATAGGATCCGGATGAAAAGTGCCAACAATCTGGATGATGCAGTAGGCTTGGCGGTCATGTAATCTGTGGTGAATGGCACAGTGTAGACAAACACAGTTATTAATCTAAATATACTTCAGATTCAAACCTTCAAAATCATTCATTCACACACTTACTCCTTCTCTCACACAATGAATCATTCACTGATGGCCCCCATAGCCAAACTCATCATTCGTTTTAGGTTCAAAATCCTATTGCCTATTATGTGTTACTTTTACTTGCCTTGGTGAGTGCGGGAAATCAAATGTTCTGTAACCCTCTGTAACAATTGTTTTATCTGGAAATACAAACCACCGAGTAGGTTCTGAATAGGAGTTTATTGTCGATTGCAGGGCCAGAGAACATCATGGAGTTGAAGCGTTCCTCTGCAACGAGGGTAAGAAGCACTGTCGTTGTCTGGCCACAGGAATCTGGCCGTCCGAATGGCGCTCTCTCATGTGGTCGCTCTCAACCTCATGCATTCCAGAGCACACAAACATGTTGACCGAATGGGACTCATCAATGCGGATTATTCCGGCACCCTGCTCTTAAACGTCCTCATGGTTTCACTTGTTCCCACTCTACTAACCACCTGCCTCTTAGCCCAATGTGTTTCTCATTTTCTCACCAGCCTTTGCAAGGATCAACAATTTCTTTATTGCCAGTTGATATTCATCACTCCTTTCCTTGGGTTTACGTTCGGCCCTGGGCTCTGGTGAACCAAACACTGAACTGTAAATAACTAGTGTTTCTTGTTAGACAACCTACAATTACAAAATGACACATGGATGTATTTACCCTATAAGCAGTCCATGGACAAGGTAAGCAAGTCATACTTTGGATTAGGATGCATGCCACCATCTTGAAATGAATTGTTGTGTTTAGACAAAATAAAAAATCCCATTTGTAAAGACAAAAGATTTTTCTTAGATATAAATAACACTGATGGAACTGTTTTTATAGAGTGTAGGGGAGGCAGCTTGTCAGTACATGATTGCTCACCGATCTTTTTGGATCTGTGAGTGACAGTGTTATTTACGTTTTTTTCAATAGTTTTATTTGCCATTACTTACTCTATTAAGACTATGGGCAGTGAGAAGTACTGAATTGTGTCAATCATAAAGGAGTTACTAACAGCAGTTGTATACCATGTTAGTTGTAATTTATATGAATTATATGCATTGGATATAACATTTTTATAATGTTATAAAAATTGTATATAATATATATATATATAATTTTATAATACTTTTTTTATTTTTGATCGCTACTGAGGTCTTAATACATCCCGTGTGTATTGGAGTGGAATGTGCAGTGCCTTACAATAGCCTGCTCCATTAATAAACAAAAAAAGATATATGTATGTTTTCTTTGGGAGGCAATCAACAGTATCAGTGAGTTTATACACCTTCCAGGACAGATGGCTAGCCAAATCGCTACGTGAGCATGTGTTCAGCCTTATCACATACCGATGGCCCTGCTGCAAAGAATGACATGTCGTTTGTGTTCTGCAAAGGAGAAACCTTCCAAATCTCGACCACAAAAACACTTTATTTCATGATTGCATAAAAAACTAGACATTTTATCAGCGGTTAATCTGATCAGAATTTAATCTAATCTTTGATTTTTGTATAAAAGTTCCATCATACTGATATAGGGTCCCAAAATCGACAATTTTGGTTGATATTTTACAGTATTTGAAGAAATAATGCAGATTTTTGGTGTATTATGTTACATTTTCAAACAAAAAACTATTTGTAGAGGTTTTGACCCCTGGGGATGTCCAAATGTGAGAATAAAAAACCCTACCTGTTGGAGGATATTGAACTGAATGGGCCCCTACATCTCTGACAGGCCATCGCCTTGGAAAAAGTTGTTATTTACATTCCATGTACAGTAACCAGAATCAAGTCCACAATAACGATGCCTTTGGTTACTAAATGGGGTCAGACCCCTCCCGTTTCTACCCATGATGCGTGCCTGGCCGAGTGTCTGAATTCTACTGCTTCCATTTTTCATTCAATTTGATAGCTAATCAATGGAGGCCTGCAGCAGGACCAGCTGAGTTCAAGGGAAGGAAGCCTAATTGAATCTGACAATAATTTTCACATCTTTCTCTTGGCCTGTCTCCGATGCCATTAGCGACATTACTGTGATAATGGTTGCCATGACAGCATGAGCAATGCTCATTAATGATCCCGCTGGTTGTAATGTTCTGGGCCGTCTTCTTCCTTTTTCCTTATTTCTTTCTTTTTTATTTCTCAGCCTTTTTTTTCTCTCATTCTAACTTTCATTTTTTTTTTACCCCTCTTCAAGCTTAACCAAGGTGAACTCATCTCTGTGTGTCTCAATGTTTTTTTTTTCTATATTTAAATTCCTCAAGAGATGAAAAAAATGAAATCCTGGTGTGCTGCCCTTGAACAACTCCTGTGCGTTAGGAAACACAACAGGAGCACAGTGAACCACACAAAAAATAAAAGTTTTAAGTGTGACAGCACTACAGCACTGCTTCACTCATGTGTGAAATGGCCTGTGTATTGTTGCACGGAATGGGAACGGGCTGAATACCATTCCCCCTGTTGACATAATCACCTCACCACACTCTCCACATTACAGAGACATACGGAGATGTAGACAAATCAGCATTCTATTCTTACGCTTTGAGCTCTGCAGAGCAACATCTGAGGCAAAACAAACATCTGTTGTGGACCGGGCTGTGTTTTCTATGTGGTCAAGAGCTGCTCCACGGGCCTTGTCTTCGGGACAAGTGTTTCTGGAGGGGGAATGCTTCAATGCTTTCGGTAAACAGGGCGACGTCGTGCCCAATGTCACTTCGAACTTGTGAAGCAACACTCTGGATGAGCAGCTGAACTTTCTCTGAGCTACTTCACACACACACACACCTACAATACCTCTGCGTGTGAATTGTGATGTTTTGAGAGTTTTAATGGTCTTCTCCACCCTGCTATTTGTTTCAAGCTGCCCTACATGTCAGTCAGCATGCGTGGTATTGTAGTACTAAATATTCATGTTTATCGAAAGCCATTGAAAAAAGAGCAAGGGCATATTTTCGTTAGGGATTCCATGCACAGCGCAAGTGTAACACAACATATGTCTTCTTTTTTTCCATAAGCGAGGCATGTGTGAATTCATCTTTAAGTCACATCTTTAATTATTAAGTAGACGGCCAGATCTCCGCAGAGGGCTGTGCACCCTTTATCACTTCAACAAGCCAGAGAGGGACGGTTACGCATGCAAGAATAGGGAAGTGAAAGTGTCTCTCTATCCACTGGTCTGTCACAGCAACCATAGGGGCTTACATTTCCCATCAACAGAGAGTCAAACAGAACCACGCACCCTGTCAGCTACGGCCCATCTGAGGCACGCCATTATAGACAAAGTGGCCGTGGAGAGAGAAAAGGTGGGGGATTAAAGGTCTTTAATACCGATTCAAATTAAAGACCAAAGTATTATTCTTTGCTCAGTCGCATGGGCGTCGAGGTGCTGCTTCAGTGTACGACGCATGAATGAAGTGATTTTGGAATAAGAGGGACCAAAGGACCTGCACCGATACTTCAGGGAGGAATTTATGATCCCGTCTCAGTGCCCAGATCAGACCTCAGCTTCAACCCCAATAACGCCCGGCAATGATCTTACATCAAAAGACACAGGCGTTAGTAAGAACAAACGTTCAGGAACGTTACGTGTACCTTTCCAATATAAGACTTAAATGACGCCACCTTGCAGAAGCCTCTCATCAGTTCACGTTCCTTAAATACTGATTGAAAAGCAACATGCTAACAAGCCGGGCTGGGTGGGTCCACAGTACATGACTGGATGCATGTTTGAAACCCTCTTGTTACGGCAACGGAAAAACAACAACTTCAAATGTGTTGACAGATTCCAAAGTACCCCAGGCCCTTTAACGTGCTGCATCCCAACATATTAAGGTTAGGGGAGGTAGACGGGATCCATCTGAGTCTGACTCGTCCTCGTCTGATTGAACAAGAAGCTTGAGGCCATCCTCAGTCCTGACTTCAGAATTACACGCACACACAGATAACTATGCACACACACACACACACATGCAAAGATGCATGAATACACAAACACACATGCGCACACCCTCATAAACACACATAAATACACACATACACACACATATTTGAAAGCATTTCTTTGAATCCACAAATCATATTAATTACACAAGTCATTTAAACATTTCAGGGCACGGATAATAACACCTACAGAAAAACAGATTGCTCCACCCCCCCAACGGTGAGGCCGCCCATAAATGTTTTGAGCTTTACAGCACAAATACACTCAGCCAGTCACTCACAACGTCCGTTTACCATTGAGATATCTTGTGTCAGAATTCCACAGGGGCAGTAAAAAGTCCATTGGTGAAGTGAAAGAGATTAATGTCGAGACGCACAGTAAACAGTTAACATGTTTATATGCACAAGTACAATGAACACGTACACTGTATGTAAAGTGGAAAAAACATAAAGAAAACAGGTAAGATTCACATGTTCTCTGGGCAGGGTTGGCTATCGAAAGGTATTACAGCTAAGGGTTAAGTTTAAAGGCCATGATTAAATTAGGTATCAATTACATATTTAGGTTTGGGAAATTTCTTTTAAACAAATTTCCCAAACCTAAAGTGCCAAACTGATGAGAATGGGTTTCACAGACATACATACACAACTTACCCAAACAAAGAGCAGTGTGAGAGCAGTCAATACACACATGCACACATATAGTGTAAACACACATGCACACGAGTGCACACGCACACCCCACGCGTACGCACAAACAAACACATACATGCATGCAGAAGCAAACACAACTTAACAGCATAGTTATTTTTAATAACGATTTCAGATCCCTATTTCGTATCACTGCCGTGTATATGGCTGGTCTCCCTTGACATGCCAGTAATAAATATATACTGTGAGCAGCAACGGACGATAAAATCAGGTCCTTGCGCGCATCCATTGTGGGACTCTTATCCGTTTCAACATTTTGAGGAAGTGAAAAAGGAAGTCCTTGCTTAGGGAAGGTACCACTCACTGACTGGCAGACACGCTTGTCCTTCCTGAGGGGCTCTCACATTTCACAAATGTGTCTCAGAAATGAAAAATATGAAATGTGTATCATCAGTGAGTGGTCAGTGTCATCCCTGTCCACTAAAACGTACGTTATGTCTGCATCTGCGACCCCTGTGGAAGTGACGTTTCATCACTGTCTTCGTGAATGTCTCCACGACAGCTGGTATGGAGATCAGCCACTGTAGTGGCTTTGCAAACACACACACACGCACACAAGCAGACTTGAACGAAAACACACACACACACACAGACACACATACTGTCTCATTACCACAAATACCCCCACCCTTCTATCCACTGCCACCACCAACCCCCCCCCCCCCAATTACCGACCAAACCATACGGCTGTTTCTGTGATGAAACCTGTGAAACGAGACCAATCTTCCTCATTTTGATCCTCTTACAATTCAAAGTGACACCACAGTGCATCATTACTGATTTCTTAAGCCATTACCCACAAGTCCAAGGTTTTTTTCCCCTGAACAATATGCAATTGATGCAGTCTGATTGTTTTTATCTTTCAAACTAAACTAATGAAAGTGTCTCTGCTTAACCGATAATGCCTATCATTACTTTACAATTAGAGGGGGTTATTTGCCATGAGACTTTGATCACAGGCGAACACAACAATTTCCCTCAGACAAATGGAAGCGTACACGTAAATGCAGTGACTATTCCCACGCAGGAACATTCCCTAACGCGGCTATGAACACATTTGTGTGGCTCACTAGAAAGGTTACGTTTGCTCTGAAAAATATCAAGCATTGGGTTGTGCATTATCTGTTATCAGTGGATATCATTTATCTCATATGCAGAAATGCATTTTTTCCAGTGATCGTATCTGTGTGAGGCCCTTGTAGAAAGCTACCTCTCTCACATATGGTATGGAGGGAGTGAACACAACATGACAGAATGGGGACACTTTCGCTGTAAGGGATTAGAGTTTTGAATCTGGTCTTGCTGTAGTGCAATTACATAATTATGCCTTTTCTTTGTTGTGGAAATATTCTCTGAAATCGACTTGCAATTCAGGTAAATGAACCACTTTAATCAGAAAAGTGTTTGATTTTCACTCTCTCTCTTTGCTTTGAAGTGGTTGGTCAATTGCATATTCAGGGGCCTGCTCTTTAGGATGTGAAAGTCTTTGTGGGATTGTTTCGTAGCGCCTGCGTTTGGAGAAAGAGACACATAAGAATCTAAAGACAAATACAGCCTGCGTGAAATAATTCTGTAGGAACTGTTTTCTTCCAATGTGTCACTGATAAACTGTGTTTCTGTGGTTGTGTAAAAAGTGAAAGGGACCTAACAAACAGATGAACATTGTTGGGTGTTGCAGCCACATTTAATTTTTTTTGATTTTGGATTCTCAAACTATTTTCATTTCTGGAAAGACCAACAAGAAGACCATGTAATGCATGTAAACAAAAACACAAATATTCTCAAACAGGGATTCCCACATAAAAAAGGGGGTAGTACAGTTCTAGTAAAAAAAATTTGCTGTTGGCTTACCCATATCATAAGGAAGTAATTAACATAAATGGTCAAATGATCAAAATGTTTCACTCGAAGCTTCTGACCCTGTTTAATTGGACATTTCTTTAACATGTGATAGCATACACTGTGATAGCATACACTACCTTAACCCTATTCTATCTTAAAAGATTAAACTAACTAACATTTCTAAACTTATTGGGCAAAAAGTTAGTTAGTTGGCAACTTTTTTCATATCTTGGCGTTCGGTCCGGTGTTCCAATGGCAGTTCAATGAAAATAAAAATAAACGATTAAAGCTGACCTATGTAGGAAGTTTGGAATTTGTTTTTGTATTTTGCAATTACTCAAAGGACAGATAGAGAATGTGTTTACAATACAATATGAAAAATAGAACAAAATGTTCTAAAACGAAGTGCTAAATCAGAGTTCAACGTTCTTCTTAGGCTTGCCAATGTTTGCTTAGGGTAGGGTTCCAGTTTGCTAACTATAGGGAGCTAGTCTAAGACATATTTCACATCTTTGCAGATTTCATATTGCTTGCTGTATTTGACAGGAAAGGAGTCCTGATCTCTAGATGCCCTTATACATTTCTACAGTAAGTGAACTTTGCTCCCTATAGTTTACTTGTGTTATATTCATTATATCATCCAGGTCAAATGTGCATTCATAAAACAAGCCTAGGAGGAAGTTTTGCCTTGACGAAGGCGATTGGATGGAATGGGATTGCAGTAACAGAATTGGCTGGAAAGTAGTGGCACACTCCAAAAATTATGAAATGTACATTCCTCTGGCTCTGAATTGTCTGTGTTGCTAAACAACTCTTAGATGGCCTTGTTAGCTTACACAACAAGTTCATTGGGGACAAAACTTCTCACTAGTGCCGCTTTAAGAGCAAAAGTAAACAGACACTGGACAGAGGAAGATTGGAAAAAAGTGTTATTGAATTCGGAATCTAGGTTTAAGGTGTTCGGATCTCAAAGAACATTTATGAGATGCAGACAAAATTAAAATATGCTGGAGGAGTGCTTGATGCCATCTGTCAAGCATGGTAGAGGAGTTCCAGATTAACATGTAGAGAGAGCAGATGTACACTAAGAGGCTCCCGTGCATTAGTTAATTTATGTTTGATTTTTGCTTTGCATTCATATTCACTCTATACCTAACACTTTGATTATTTTGTCTATTCTTTATTTCCAACCTAAATCAGTTTGTACCTTTTTAACAATGTCACATAGTTTGAGAAACAAGTGCACGGCAGCCTAGCGTTTCACCCACGGTGACTGACTCTGACTGTCATGGCGTTGAGATAGCAGTTACTCTCTCAGACCTCTAAGATATCTGCTCAACTCTAGTTTTAAAAATACTGCCTCTCATTGCTGTTCAGCTGAGTTCTGCTATCTGGGCCCTTTCTCTTCTGCTCTAGATGGCAACTGGACCACTGCCAAGGACCAGGTTCGGTGTATGGATGCCTTTGAACAAGACCTATGTGACTCCAAACGACCGCATAATGTCCTTTGAGGAATCAGTTGCCCAGTTGTTGCAACCTACGAGTGATCATAATTTGAAAGAAGTTGGAAGGCAGGAACCCGGTGGGATTTATGACAGATTTCTTAATTGAAGTGTTGGATTTCACTCTTGTTCATGTTTGCCCAGAACTGGACAGAGCTCATTGCCCTCCATTTATCATTAGTTTCCACAATTTCCAAGACAAAGAGCAAATTCTCCGAAGACAAAACCGAGACCTACCTCACGTCTCCTGGGATGAGAAGATTCTCTCTTGGAGTGCACCGTAACTTTCTAAAGCAATTATTTAACTAGATCGCCTATATGCCCGGATGCCAACTTCAGATCTGTATAACTTAACCTCTTGTCCATTGAGAATGCCAAACGGCTGCTGTAGCACTCACATGCTACATATTATGAGCATGGTAACAGGGCAGGTCCTCTGCTCGCCCATCAATTGAAACGCAGGACTGCATCTCGTTAATTCTCCAACATCAACAAATGTCAGACCCGAAGTGGCTCAACAAAGCCTTTAAAAGTTTTATTCCTCCCTTTACACATCTGCGTTACAATCAGATGCTGCCAATTGCTCTTGCTTCCAGGGAGATCTTGAGACTAATTTTGTTGACTCCGACACTGCTGCAGATCTAGACTCCCCTTTCAGCCTTTAAGAGGTTGTGCAGTCAATCAAGCTGATGCAGACTAGTAAAGCTCAGTGGCCCGATGGCTTTCCTTTTGAGTTATTTAAGACATTTGACAGCAAGTCAGCACCCTTGTTATTTTCAATGTACAATGAGTCACTGGAACGTGACTCGTTGCTGCCGACTCTTACGTAGGCCTCAACTGTGTTTCTTCTTAAGATGTGGAAATATCCTACTTCTTGCTCTTCATTCAGGCTCCTTAGCTTTAAGGTCAATGTGAAGTTGCTAACTTACATGAAAGCAAAGTGCCTGGAGGTCCTGTCTGGAATCGTATCAGAAGAACAAACTGGCTTTATTAAGGGTAGACACTTTTTTTTAAGATCTGTACGTTGTACAATATTTTTTATTAAAAGTATTCCTTTTTTTGTTCCTGAGTCAGTAATCTCTCCAGATGCAGAAAAGGCATTCCACAGATTAAAATAGAAATACCTTTAGGTTGTCCTTATGAAGTTGGATTTGTGGACACGTTTGGATATTGATCCATCGCTAGTATACATCTTCGCAGGCCAGTGTCTGTACTACTTACAACCATTCAGATTATTGTACCCATGAACGTGGGACGAGACAGGGTTGTCCTATCTCCCCTTTGTTATTTGCCCTTGGGAGGGGGTTGAACACAGATTCTTTAGCTCCTTTTCAGATTACACACTGAGCCTCCAGAAGAGTGAGTGTTTTCAAATTAATCCGACAGTGCTGCATCTTAAGACAACCGACTTTCCTTTCCAAACTAGCCACGCTGGTTTCACATACTTTGGAGTGAAAGTAATACAATTACTACCTGCCCTTTTCTCTGCACCCCTTTTTGTACAAATGAAGTGTGACTTTCAGAGATGGGGTAAATTACAGTTTTCACTAATATTAAAGATGAATGCTGTAAAATGTAATAGATTGCCCAAATTCCAAGTTTCATTCTATCCCATTCCATCCCATTCTATCCCAATTATAAAATGTAGAATATTGTCTTAACTACCTCCACAAAAGGGATTAACCTCTCAGATATATTAGGTTATTCAGTCATTGGACAAGCACTCCACTAACAAATTTGACTCTTACTGGAGTTAAAGATGTGCATGAAATTCACACAGGAGTGGTGGGATGAGGCGATTGATAGGGTCGCTCTATTGCATCTTGTGCTGGTCTTGGCCTTATACAATTTAAAGTGTGCATAGGGCAATTTTTTCCAAGTCAAGGCTAACTACAATCTATCTGAATGTGAATGATGAATTGATAGATGTCAGGTCTCCCCATGTGACATTAATCATATGTTCACTCTGAGCTCTGCCCTTAAGAACTATTGGGAATGCTTTTTCTAAATTGTAACAGCGGTGCTAAATGTTAACCGGCAACCATGTCCCGGGATCGCTGTTTTTGGTATTCTGGAGGACCTGTTCTAACTTGCCAACCGCCAAATATTACATTTTGTGGCTTCTACTTTCCTCCTTCAGGATTCTGCTGAACCAGGATTCTCAATGGCTGTATGACGTTATGATTTTGTTTTAGGTCTTGAGAAAATCAATTGTTACCTCCAGTGCAGTTTTTTATGCAGAAGGCTTCCATCTATTTAAAATGTCCATACGTGGCAGAGGCTCCCTCCTGATGTTAGGCTTTCATTTTTTTATATTGTATTTTATACAATGTAACTTTATCTGTGTAACTTCAGTGTCTTGGTTTTGTGTTTTGTGTCTTATCTAAAAAAATGAACAGCATGGTTAGAGTTAGGTTAGATCTGTACAGAGTAAAACGTGTCTTGAAGAATGAGGGCTATTCTGCAATGCCATGCCATACCCTGTGGACCTAGCTTGATTGGAGCCAATTTCCTCCTACAACAGGACAATGACCCAAAGCACAGCTCCTCACTATGCACCAACTATTTGGGGATGAATCAGTTAGCCGGTTTTCTGTCAATAATGGTGTGGCACAGTCACCAGATCTCAACTCTCTTGACCTGTTGTGGGAGTAGCTTGACTGTGTGGTATGAAAGAAGTGCTCATCATGCCAGTTTTAACTTGCGGGAGATGCATCAGGAAGCATAAGGTGAAATCTCTTCAGATTACCTCGACAAAATAACAACTGGAATGCAAAGTTCTGCAAATGGCGGTTCCCTTGTTCGAAGGACATGATTATTATTTATATAAACATTTCTAACATTGTCAATGACTATATATGACTATCTATCCTATTTATTTTGCCAACGTTCCTATTCAAAATCATTAAACGTATGTTTTGTTGTAAAACAAGGTATTTCTTAAGTGACCCCAAACTTTTGAACGATGGTGTAGATAAAGCCCTCAAATTGCAGACGTAACCCTAAAGCCTCTTACCATTGAACACAGAGCAGTCGGTCGAGCAGTAGGCATTTATCCACTGTTTGCAGGTCTTATTTTTCCTATTTTATTTAAGTGAGCAAATTAAATATCTGTGCCAGGAGCGGCACATTCAGTTAATTATGTCTAATAAATCTCGGTCTGAATTGCCCTCCAGGGGTGAAAACGGCTGCTGGGGACTAGGGGAACTGGAGTGGCACTTTGGCATTTGTTATTCTATTTCAGCAGATTACGCACAGTCACTGGCCATTCCTCAAATGAGCCAGTGAAGCGGAGACGTCATCAGTCCAGTGGCCGTCTTTGCTTATGCATCCACGCAGCCCGGGGCTATCGAAACCCTAATCAACGTCCAGCAAAACACAACCTAATTGGTTGTGTTTACTGACTGCTTGGGCTGGACGACGTGCCCGACGGGATCATCTCATGTCCCCGATGGTGGTTTCAGTGAGGGCCCTAATGTGTGGCGTTCTTGTGAGCACGCTTGTTTGCCCCATGTGTTCGTGTATGCACTTGTTTGTCAAACTTGCATTATGAACTAGTCATTTCAGGATTTACGAGCATAGGTGACTATTTTCGAAAACAGTTTTGTTCAGCGCCTTGATGTTCAATATCAACATATCCCAGTACTATTGGTCTTTATTTACTCGCAGATATGTTCAGTTTCAACATATGAGAGGTCCCTTTTTTCTACCATCAAATACTGGCCACTAGGGACAAATAGGAACACAATAATAATTCAATAGTGTCAAAATGACAGAAATATAATAATGTAAATGAGTTATTATACAGTATAGTTGAGATTGAATGCACACGTTTCTTAGAAGGGACCTCCTATTCCAATAGTGACTATTGCCTTGCTCTCTAGTTTTAAAAGTGCTAAGTGACTGTCATTATTCATCAAATCCAATAGCCAGCTAACAAGCAAAGTCATTGCGTGCTTTGTCTTCTACACACTTTACAGACTACACATACTTTACATATATCAATCGTATTCCCTATTGCAACCTTCACAGCATCGCTGCCTCAATTCCTACTCTTGTTGGTACAGGCTGACCTCAGAAATGTATTCTGACAGAAATGCCTGAGTAGCACACATATGCAGATCACGTGGGTTCCGTGGTCTGTCCCCTACAGCAGGTTCCCAGAACACACAACTCTTTGTGCGCTGTGAAACGAAACCGGATAAATGTTCACTACATACAAGGGAGCATTGGTGGAGAGGTTTTAGATATATATGTATGTGTTTGTGTATTTTTACATTTGTCAGGCGGGATATTTTCCACAACCATGTTTTTAAACATTTAAAAAAAGTTTTGGCTTACACCCTCGCCCCAAACTATATGCAATATATACCACAGTCCTGTGAAAAAGTATTAGACCAACTGAGGATTGTTTTTGAGCATTTGCATTGGGCAAGAAATACAAATAAACATTGTTACAATTAAAACTAAGAAGAAAGACTTGTGTTGTTATAAGATGACCAGAAGTAATATTCAAAAAATATTAAATTTTATTGTAAAAAGGGGTAAGTTGTAAAACTGCAGCATACATCTAATGAACGGTATGGTAAGATTAAGGGACAGAAGGAAATCCAGTGAAGCACTTGCTCAACACATTTCTATGGCTGAAGTACACGCTTGGACTTTGAAGAAATGTCTTACAATTAATGACCCTTTGGGGCGTGTTGGAGCAACAAATCAATTTTGCTATTTATTTTGCTAGTCGCAATAAATATGTTTTCATTCCACAGTCTGTGGTCTATTAGTATATCACCATATATTTTTAGGAAAATTATCTTATGAAGATTTCTTTGTACTCTTTGTAACTCTGTACATTTGTTACATTATTAACAAGGCTCCATGTGTTTTTCAGCCCATTGGCAACTAAATGTTTTTGGACAGGTTGTCAATGAAAACAATAATTTAAAAGTAAAAGCACTGGCGATCTCTTCATTTTGGCTGCATTAAATCATAAATCACATCCAGGATATTAAATAAATATTGCAATGGCTTTCAGCAAGTAATATACATTGCTATAATCAGGGTTGAACAAACGTGACCCTTTATTTCTGAAAGTTTATTAGTATTATCAAAATATAAGCTGCTGGGCAGAGACTTCAGTCTAGTGGTAACGCTACTGGTTAAAACATAGATACCGCTCAAAAGAATTAAGGGAACACTTATGGGAAAACGAAGGGAAATCACAGATTGTGTCTGGGTGAGCAAAATATATTAAAGATCAAATTTGTTAAGAACAAAATAACTTTCATTTGCACCAAAACGGGTGACTTTGATTTACAATCAAGGATGCTTATGCGTCCTAACTGTACAGATATCCCTGAAGTTTCCATGACAATGTGTTGTTTTGTGATGATTACGTGTTCTCTTAATGTTTTGGGACAGTGCACACGCCTTGAGACCAGGGTTAAACACCCATCACCAACGTTCCTTCGTTGTCTCCCATCTATCCGTGTGCTCTCCCTCTCTTAACTGTTTCAAATTATTAAAACACCCCCTAAAAACAAGACATTACGGAAGTGATATAAGCTTACGGTTCCTTGTAGCTTCCCCATATCTAAGATTGATTCAGTCATCCCTGTTGGCTGTTGTATACAAATACGTCTGGGTTCTGCTCAGCCTGGTACACTGGTGTCGACATCATGAAGGACCAAATGTAACGGGGATTGTTCTGTGACTCATCGCGCGCACACCATGTGTGGTTAAGGACATAGTAATAACTGTTTTAAGAGGGTAAACATGGAAGATGAGTTATCAGGTTCATTGTACAACCATGAAGATGGTTAGAGAGACATGATGCCTCTCTGACTTATAAGGGTGGGTTTTATACACATTAGATCATGAGGATTTGTCAATGTGTTTTTGTTACACACATTGGTTTTGGCTAAAACTGTTATATGAAACCTATTTTACCATTACCACATTTCGAGACACTTTTGGGAAGAAAACCTGATCTGCTCCATTCCAGAGACTGCCAAGTATTTGGACGGGGAGCTACAAAAATGGTGTTGAATAAGTCCATTCGGGATCCTGCCTTGGATAAAACTGGCAACAAAACCGTTGGTAGAGACATCTTTGCTGGACAACTTGTCAGTGATTTTTGGGCGAAATATTGCAAATACCTCCTTGCCCTGGTTTAAGGGTCAAGTGTGGGGGTTTAAAAGCTCCGCCCGCCTCAGAGATACTGTTTGGGAAGTAAAATGTTTAGAATGTCAGAAATTCTTTCTACACAGATATCAATAGCATCTGTGCTTCTCAACATGCTTCTAAACATATAGCGGTGCTGTGCCATTCTTTTGAAAGATTGGTCAGTTAAAAACCTTTCAAACTTTTTCTCTCCATATATGTCTCCATATACTAGGACAAAGTGAAATGTTATTTTTCTTATATAATAATTTTACAGAGTACATATACAAAACACCAGAATAAAACCAACTTGTCATGTGGGGTTTGGGATGACCATGATTGATAATGTAATTGTGTGGTCTATATTCCTATGTTCCTGGGTAGGTTTGTCTTTACAGTAAAACATATGCATTTACACATTTTCCATTTCTCCTCCTTCTTCAATTACACTGCTGAAATTATGGGAACACCTAAATCACACGGGTCTTAATGAATTAAAAATATGAAATATTTAAATCTTTACTGTGCATTCTGTCAATGAGAACAAAATGATGTAACCACCTTAATCCATCTATTGGCCTATTTCAAGACATGACATATTGGGGTGCAATAGGATATCCAACGCGGTAGGCTATTATTTTCTCAGCAATAATAATCTCGAGACCGTCTCGGAGAGAGTGGAAACCTTAAATTGTATTGTTTAAATAAAGAGAAAACTCTTGCGAGAGGGAGGGGAGAGACACAAAATACAAATTTTATTGCAGTATGGGAAAAAAGTTAGGAGAGCATTAGAAACAAGTTGAAAAAAGGTGGGTTTATTTTTTTTCTTTGTATATCTGTCTTTTGAGTTGTTGTAGATAAGTTCTTAACTCAATTATACTCACACTTTAATCATATGTTTTACTGTTGTAGCTGAGATGTATATAGGTGAGCAATCAGCATACATAGAGTAGACAGGGGTCCATTGCCCCCGTTAGTGATCGGTGATGTAAAAAGGAAGTGAAAAGCAGACATGTAAGGTGGTATCACAGATTTCTGTAGCAATGACACTGTTGCCGGATTTACACTAATGTGTTCGTAAGCACAAAGGATTGAATCAAACCACAGAATGGAGTGTTCCATTAGGATCAGAACAGAGGTTGATAACAGAGTCCTTGTTTAACGAGCTAAATGAATAGGCCTGGGACTGGAACTGAGTGGACCATGGAGAGTATTAACACTCATTATTCAAATGAACTTAAGCAAGTGTCTCCTAAGCCCCATTGATAATACTGGGTCTCATATGCCTCATTGATAATACAGTAGCTCTTAGGCATTTAGATACAGTCATTTAAAATTCTCTCTCTGACTTTCAAATGTGTTTCATACGCCTGGATTTGGAGAGGCAATGTTGCATGTACAATTTCCTTTGCCGTGATGTCACTACCACCAAAAACATAATCTCTGTCATATTGCATAGTTTGTGAATCATTATTTTCATCAGCAGAGATTTTGCCAGTGGTTTGTTTGGTCAAGGTCAGTGTTTGGTCAAATGAATTTTAACCGAGCCCTGACCCTCATCTGCTTGGACCTCTCTAGTCCAGAGGGAAAGGGAGCAAGAGTTCCCTAAACACGTCAGGTTTAATCCCCGTCTGTCTGCGTAATGCAGGGCCTGACTGTGTCCAGGGTCCTGTTAACACTCCAAACATTCAGAGTCACAGACCCGTGTCCCAAGCCACGCTCTTTAAACACTTGTTAAAACTCAGACTTTCTTTGCAATGTCAACAGCCGAGAACGACCCAACTGGGACGCCCCCCCCCCAACCCCCTTGTACTCTGTGCTAATGCGAATGCGTTGGTGTGTGTGAAGTTTACCCAGAACCCCCACTTTTGTTGTATCAAATTTGGATCTTTCTTATTCCGCACATCCTTTGGTTACGTGAACAAAATAAGAAGGATACGTAATAAACGAATAGAGACCTTTTAACAAAGTCAAATTGAGAGAGAGAGGAGAGAGGGAAGATAAGGAATGGGTGTAAGTGAAAATCAAAGAGAGGCATAAGAAAATGCCAGAATCCATTGAAGCGAACGTTCCCCACCTTCCCAGTCCCGTGTCCTCCGCTGGTATTCCGAGGGGTTTGATTGACAGACAGACAGACAGGCCAAACTCCATTTAACTACACTACTGAGACGTACCACAAGACTTACACTGCCATTACCTGTGAAATCTTGGCAGCTCACTCCCCAACTAGAATAACCGGGGCAAATTAAAGCAGCCCGGGTTGTCGTCACTCCCTCTCCCCGAGGAGGGATGGTGAATGGCTATGATCCTCCACAGCACAGAGAGGGAGACCAGGAGCGGAGGAGTTACTCCCCTTCAGGGCCTCAGGTCTACACGGGGGCTTCTGTGGAGAACCTAGTCCAAGGAGTCTCCTTTGTCGTCACGCAGAAAACCCGACCACCGAGGTGGTTGTCCATCTGGATTAACGGTTCTGTGTCGCTCAGCTCCTCCTTTGTGTGCGTGTGTGTGTGTGTTTGTGTGTGTGTGCGTGTGCATGCGAGTTCACATGCACATCTGTGTGTCTCCCAGCAGTGTTGTGTTTGTCCTGAGCCTCCACAGACCTTGGCATGTGGAATCACTGAAATAGCTCCCTGGTCGCTGTGGTGGTGGCGGAGAGCTCATATACAAGAGAGACTTGAGACAAGAGCTCGGCCAGCTCGCCAAGACCATTTAGACTTTCCAGTCCTGTGCAGACCTTGCCATTCCATTGCATCATAGCCACCGCACCATCTTCCATCCTCCTTTGGCTATTGTGTTTCATACCTAATGAGGTTGGAAGGGTCTGTGAATGGCCAATACAGTGCAGGGTGTGTGATGCAGTATGTGCTGTACATGGTCATCGATCCGATGTCTAGACAAGGACTTTGTGTGCACGTTAAAATAATCTGTCACTATGCGCTAATCTGCGGTAATATGAGTCCCTCCGTTTATCGGCCAAGGGGTCTGGGATGGGATACCAACGGTTAAAGCTGGGGAAGGGCAAGAATTATACTTAAGTCACACATATACCAAGGTTACTACGTTAAATAAGATAAAAACTAGGACTTTTTTCTTCTGGTAAATAAAAATACAAGTTGAAATACGATATGTTTGCGTTTATACATAAAATGTATGTTCTTCTTAATATATCTCCCCTGTTCCTATTTTTTGGAAATGTTTTTTCTTTCTTTTTCATTTGTCTGTTCTACCAGGTTTGTATAGACTGTCCACTACTCTAACACTAAACTGTTTGAATGTACTGGAGACAATTAAGTGAATTAACAAACATTTGTATTTGGTCTTGAGGCTAAAACTACTAATTAAAATTAAATGTATTTCATAAAACCATTTCAAAATGGACCAGTGTTTGTGAAATGCTGATCTAGACGTTTCAACTTGTTTTATTTGTAACCGTTTTTCATGCGTTTTATTTGATTCTGTTTTATCAGGAAAAGGCTCAATTTAAAATTCCCGTAAAGTGATTCTACCTGATGACATAGAACTGATAATGTAAATGTAAAAACAAATGTTTAAGCCTGTAACACTGGGCAATTCAAAAATGGGAAGGGATAGGCACATTCAACCTAGTCCAACGTTTGTCTTGTCACGCAAACAAGTTTGCATCTTCACAATATCAATAAGCATATTTTAATGACTCATCCTGTCATGCACATGGTAGAGTCTGGCAGTGTTTCTGCTGTATGGGGGGCTGGTACTGCAGTCCTTGCTCTTTGCCATAGGTATTGCTATTCTAAAATGACAGTGTTAATGTTATTGGTAGTCTTGTATTCACGGTCAAGTGATGGCTGTGAGTTATTCCAACAGAAAATAGACACGGTATGATAAACACATTGCAAGGCGTAGGGTTTTCTGTCTGAAATACATAACAAACAAATAATCTGAAAACACAATGAAACTAAACAGAAAAATATAAAACAATGAACTAATAC
>JACXGK010000780.1:79176-90241 GCA_016801125.1 Novumbra hubbsi
CCCCCCCCCCCCCCCCCGTGCATGGCATATTATGGCGGAAATAAGAGAAATGATTATGGAAGGAGAGGAAACGTAATGGAGGAAATCATTTACACATTACAGTCACTTTAACGTCGTCATATGTCTGTTTCAAATCACCCTGGAGGAGATCACTGCTCAAAGTCTCAGGGGTTTGGAACCACAGCTCTGCTCACACAACAGGAACGGAGCTATAGAGTAGAATATATGAGAAAATGCATAATATACTTACCGAACTAAGTCACTGAGTGACTGTTTAAATATCAACGAAAAATAAATGACGGAAAACAAATTAGTCCAGAGATGTGGTATTATGTGCGGATGTAATGATGGGTTGAATGTAGGTTTTTGGGTAAACATTTTATTGTTTTAGGAGGCACAAAAAAACTCTGCTGTCAAGTCAACAAGATGTTAATGAATCATTACTTCCTTCCCCAATTTGGAAGATATCTGGTCTCCATGACATTCAAAAGAAACACTGTGATGCCAAAAATATCACCCCTGTCACCGCAATCCAATTCCGCCAGAATCTCTTTCCCCTGCCCCTAACATACATATTCATCCATATATATTCAGACAAATACAATATCCATTGTGTTTGTGAAGTACGCATACAAGGACAAGTGGAAATGGAGCACTTAAGAGATCCTATTAGCTTTCTCACTCACCAAGCCGGGCATTGTTTTAACACAACCTTTGCCAATAATAAAGTGGAAGCCAATCAAACCAAATAGGCAGGTGGATCTTTAGCGTGTAATTGGAATCCATGTAATCATTAACCTTGGCACTGAGCGGGAAGTTAATGAATCAAATCAATACCTCTCTCCACTGATCCATAATTATTTGAAAAGAGATGAAAAATTAAAGAGGCCCGGCCTATGAGGTTATCATGCCACGCAATTAGGCCGCCGGAGGGAGATTATGTTACCTAGATACCGATGGGGAAGTGTAATTTCTCTTGCAGACTGAATTTTTTAATGAAGAGTGCAATTACCTAAATAGGTCAGGCGCAGGAAGACGCACGGTGCGGCAGTTTGCTGCATATACCTGAGAGGAAGCTCCTGCCGGGAAACGAGAGAGCTGTCTCGAATTTGTGTTGTCGTTCCCTCCCCCCTGACCCCCCCCCCCCTTTTCCCCATCGCTCCTTGCTTCTCTCTCTATTGGATTGTTTATATATATATATATATATATATTCTTCAGCTCCTAATTAAATATCCCACGTAGAGGACTTTGTTATGAAGAGATTCCACGTGGAATAATGCTTAATAATCTTCCCAACAATCCTGTACTTCGGAGTAGGGATGAAGTTTCTTATTCAAATGATCCTCTCGTACGGAAGTGTCACTCATCACATTATCACGCCTGAATGCTGGAGATTATTTTGGAATCGCATGTGTACACTTAGTTACCAAAACATTTACTATAATTGTTATTAATATATTTATATGGCGTGTGTATTCCCCCGTCTTAGCTATTTTATCTATTACAACACGTGCACTAGCCCAGTGAGAAAATGTTGACTAGAATAGAATTCGTCATTCCAACAACAACATGTAAACAACATTTTATTTGATTCAACAAACAAGAAAATAGAGAAACAATGGTATTAATACAGTAATACGTGTTATTAATGTACCATTACATCTTTTGTCTAGAGCGCTGCACACGGTTTTAGTCATTTAGAACACTGTTGCGAGTTTCCATAGAAGAAGTCCGGATACAATTCTAATAATTCTGAATTTATTTATTTAAAGACTAATTTGCTGATGATTAAAGATGGCTGAACAACGATATTTACACAAAGATAATTGACTGACTTCAGCTTCACCTCCTGTTGAATAACCAATGTTATGATGAATTTGAAATAGCATTAACCATTGCAATTTAGTCATTCATTGTGCTGTGCAGTTCCAATTAGGGAGCACTCTATGTCTACTCTGAACTCAGCGGGTCGCTAATGCTTTGTAAGTACGTAACACAGTGCAGGTTCTGACGAATCAAAGCTCAGGATGTAATTCTCCTAATGAAAAGGGCAGCTGGATGTCAGGCCGCAGAGAAGCTCTGATAGAAAGGATGCCAGCATAGATACAGTAAAGAGGTTATTGGAAGGCACATTAACCAATCTGATCTAACGAAGTGGAAGTTAATGAAGTCCTTATTGACGTGCGCATTATTACAGGCTATTTCGTACTTTAATCAATTTGCTTGTTTTTTGCCCACAAAACAAATACGTTTAATATGTGTTACGTTTCAAATAATGGACCACTGATCTAAACGAGCAGGTGGGAAAGCTAGCACATTTGTCCAGTGGCCGCGCCCTTCTCTCACCTGTGTTCCGGGTCAATAGGATCCCCTTCCCTAATGGATCTAGTAGGTCCTTGTTTGGTTTGGTCCCAATGCAACGTTGCTTCTGTTTTTTTTGTTCTATTGCTTTCAGTGTTGTTATATCTTGGTTCTTCGTGAACGGCCACCGTTCTCCCTGCACGCGTGTCCAGCTTCATGCGTACCCCATTACACTACTGAGATCGGTTATGTCAATGATTGGTAATGACGACACATACATGTTCTGGAGACCAGAAGCGTTATACAGTACTCTGGTTTTTAGTATGTGTTCAAATGTACATATTAATGGCAATTAACAAAAACTACAACTGACACTATGCCATAGAAGGTGTAGTGTTAATTTGATTAAGAAAAGAAAAAAAAGTTACTTTTAATAGAAATGCAATTTATTAATTTACAGGATTTGACAAACTAATGTTTATAAAACGCATGTATTAACATAAAAATTATGTGGTGTAAAAGTTTGTAGGGAAAGTGTCTTATGTACTTTTTGATTGAAAGGAGGATTTGGCATGTATTTCTGTCCTCAACACGGAACATCTAACCTTGTGACCGACCAAATGTTGCTTCTTTCAGGTTCTCAATGTGGCAGGTGCGTTGATGGCGTTTCCAGCAACTTGTCAACAAGTGCTATTTTCCCAGAACTTGGCAGAGCTCTAACAACAGGAGAGGGACATGGTACCCAGCATTACTTACACCAGGATGAAGAAATAAAAACAAATATGAGCTGTTTCTTCCGGGGTGTATTGATTTTAAAGAGTTATATCTTGGCTGTGATACAGAAAGTTTGTCTGTGGGACAACCTACAACGTCATGTCTGAATGTATAAAACATTAAGCACTATTGGATCTCACACATCTTAACCTGAACCACAGTCTCCCATGACAATGAATGGCCAATGAGTGTACCTCTTGATGAACACATCCACCCTCCTCCCTCCCACACAACGAGAAAATATACGTTCCAGCGAATGACACCTGTTTCAACCGGTCTTATGCAAAATCGTGTGTCAATCATTCTGGAATTGGCTCCGTGTGTAATCGGACATGATCCAGAATGCAGATTTTCGTACAGACCAATCTGTTTGTCTTATCGACTGCTGTCTTTGTGCGGGATGGTAATGGTATCAATATGCTTCAGGGATCTCCCATCAGGAAGCATATTGGTTAGCACACCCATGTGATCACCACGTTCGCTCCCACCAATGACTCGGTTATAGAAAGCAGGTACCGATAGACCCACAGATTAGGTGTGCGCTCAGAAGTCCTGTTTGGTTTGACGTTATTAACGTTGATGGTTAGAAAGGAACCAAGAACAATCTTCTAACGTGTAAAGTAACATGTGTTTGTATCATTTTAACATCTGCTACATTTTCTTTAGTAACAGATCTGCAGTAGATCGCTCCCTCTCCGTACTCCATGTAGAATCCCAGTAAACTTGTTAGACTGCTTACAAGACGGAGGAGAGATTGTTCCCCTATAGAGAAGAGGTCATCATGTCCTGAATTTGTCTGTTCTCTTGATTTATCTTTCTCTTCTTCCACCTGTGGTGATTCAGCCCGCACAGCACTGACTCCCTCTATCTATCTCTTCTTTCACCTGTAGTGATCCAACCCACACAGCACTGACTCCCTCTATCTAGCTCTTCTACCACCTGTGGCGATTCAACCCGCACAGCGCTGACTCCCTCTATCTATCTCTTCTTCTACATGTAGGGATTCAACCCTCACAGCGCTGACTCACTCTATCTAACCCTTCTTCCACCAATAGTGATCCAACCCGCAAAGCACTGACTTACTCTATCTATCTCTTCTTCCACCTGTGGTGATTCAACCCGCACAGCACTGACTCCCTCTATCTATCTCTTCTTTCACCAGTAGTGATCCAACCCGCACAGCACTGACTCCTTCTATCCTTCACCTTCTTGCTCTCTCTTCCCGTTATCCTGCTCTTCACGCTTTTCTCTTACACAAACACACATTTTCCCTCTCTCATCTATGCCACAAAACATAAACCGACAAACACACACACTCACACACATTCCGAGACAACCTGCTTCATACAGCAGTTCATTTTCACCTTGCTCCATTCCGGGCTGAAGTTAGATCACATTCCTCCAGAAGCACAAACCACATCACCTTCCACCTAGGGATCCTCTGTAAACGTTCCTTTTAAACCTCTGCTAACCATCTCATCATTGATTTTTTTTTCCCTCCTCGGGTTGTAAGCAACCAAACACAGCTGATCCCAAACACCCTGTGTCCCGCTGTTTATCCCTCCGGGCGTCTTCATCACACACCAGGCGAAGGGTGAGCAGACGAACAACAACTTTTAGAGAAACATACCCTGAGCAACACAGGCCATAGCCAGGCAAAGGTGACAGGAGCAGGGTTGTTGTTTTTTTTTTTTTACACCATTTCAAACATCCCAAGCCATCAAATAAATTGTTTTCGTGTATGTTCAGAGGTTGAGTCGGGATGGTAAAGAAATATTTCCAGTATTTTCTTCTTATTCATCTCTCTGTCTTTCATTCTCTGTGTCTCCTTCTCTTTCTTCATTTCTTTTGCCGTTCGTTCTTCCTTTACTATTTTGCGTGTCTGTGTAGGAGTGTGGTTCTGAGGATAACGGGATGGCTGTCTCTGTGATGCACCACCAGCCCACTCATTTGGCACCCACTTTGGCCATGTCCTGCTACTTCCTTGTATTGTAGTACTAAACACTATTGTATGGGTCTTTCGTACTATTTAGCATGTGCGGTTAAACATTGTGCAGTACGCCACATCCAAGACATATTACTTTTGATGCATTCAAAACAACTGTGAACTCAAAAATAAAACAAGCTCAGTCTAGGAAAATAATTGACAGCCCTGAGAAGACAGGTTTTCTTCTTGCTCCTCTTATTAAAGGTATTGTATGTTTCATGTTATGCTTTGTTAGCTGTGTGGCTTGCTGATGTTAGATGTGTTCACAACTGCTACTGCTAGGTTTTTTGTGAAGCGAATTTAGCAAGCTGGCTTATTATGGATTCCCAAATGCCTGATGAATAACCTTGCTTGCTAAACCAAGCAGGCTTATCAACAATCAATGCGGATTGTCACTTCTGTGTTGTTTTTCTCATTGGAAAGGAATAATGAAAAATATATGTTCCAGGACCATACTGTCGAAATATAGAGTATCCAGTAGGCAGCCACACCGACTTATTAGCAAATCAGCTAATTTGATCAGAGAGAAACAGGGACAACCAGACATTAGTTGAAGATGACAATTTCTGTGGTTGGGATTAGAAATAAGGACATGTGCAGGTATCACCCATCCTTCACTTCAATGCCTTGAGCTCACCTACAAGGCTAGTGTGTACACGCGGAGTGGGTGAAAAACAACTATATCCTTCCGTACTGCCATTACCGACAAGCCATTTACTGATGCAATTTGTTTAATATCGAATGCATAGAATTTATCCAACGTAACACATAGAACATTGCAACCGCGATGCAATTTAACAAGGCAATTACAGCCTTTTATTAGAAATACATGTCCGCTACAATACCACCGCGGGTCTGTTTGAGGCACACAAATAGGATCATTTATAGCATCACTCTGTGTGAGAGTACGACTAAGTAACTATTAAAGAGAAATTAAAAATGTTGCACATTTTGAACACCACTGCAGATGCTTTCCCACTCAAGCTGCCTTTTTGATTCTATCAAGTGATTCTATAAAAAGGAGCAAATTCACTCTTCCTGGTTCCATAATATCCTGCCATTTTAAGCGCGTCTCCTTTTCTCTGTAGCATCATCACATTTTCCCATCTCCAGGTATTATCAAGTAGCATAGGCCCACTCGATAGACAAAAGTGACTTTGTCCTTTATTTCTCATGCTCATCAATTCCAACGTGTTTATAGGTATTCGGAAACAGCCAGTGTCTTTCTGCCCCTCTCTCGCTCCATCTTTCTCTCTCTCTCTCTCTCTCTCTCTCTCTCTCTTTCCCTCTGACAAACATTTGCTGTGTGGTGTCTCTGTGTTTGAAGATCTGTCATTAAAAGGTGTGTTCGTAAGGGTGGCAAAAGCAAACTTGGCCAGCTGCTCCGTTGCCTCCCGTCCCTGTTGCTTCAGCCATTTCCAAGCGGTCAGCCTGTCTTGCCACAATCACAAGCTGGCGCCACAATCGCCTGGCCCCAACTGCAACCCTTTTCACGGCATAATGAATACATACTGAAATACACTGTAAACGCCTACCCCGCTGCCCCCTGACTGGACCGGGTTTGTGCTCCTGGTGACCGCCGGGCCACTCACCTGAACGTGTGTGGTCGTGATGTGGTCACGGTTCAACACAAGACCAGTCAGAGCGAGTTAGATGACCGCTGACCGCTGTGACCCACTGAGACGACCAGGGGACACAGTGAAAACTCCTATCCAGGGAAAGTGGGAGGGATCAAACGCTAATAGTGATGAGTGTGTGATTACGGGTGTGTGTGTGTGTGTGTGATTATGCGTGTGTGGTACGCGTGTGTGTTTGTCTCTGTCTTTGCTGCGTGCGTGAGTTGCGCTGCCACAAGTTGTGTGTGTGTG
This sequence comes from Novumbra hubbsi, assembly GCA_016801125.1. NCBI lineage: Eukaryota > Metazoa > Chordata > Actinopteri > Esociformes > Umbridae > Novumbra > Novumbra hubbsi. The sequence continues at coordinate 86,107 of JACXGK010000780.1, forward strand.
TATATATATATATATATACCTGCTCTAAATCCAGAGGCCAGTGTCGTTGTTGTGCAAGAGGTGGTGCCATCAGAGCAGTAATTTTCCATATAGTTTCATCCAGTACAGAGTGTGTTGGTGTGTGGGTTTTTAGGGCTAGGTATTGTGCACGGGGTGGGCACAGTATACATGCGTGAGTGGCATTTACATTTATAAGAGTGTCTGGGTGTTTGCCGAGGGTTGCTAATAATTGATAATCTAGGCTATGTCAACGTCAAACCCTGACTTTTGCCATTTTCACGGGTTCTGTATTGTTTCGTAAGCCCGTAACTGGAGTTCACCCAGAGTTGTATTCATCTTCCTCAACAACACGCTGTCTAAGACATCGCACAACATCTTTCTGTTGCTTCTTTCCTCTCTATTAAATGAAGCCAATTAAACAGCACATTTAAAATAGAGAGGAGGCAATCCTAATTTTCCTCCTTAAGTGCTGTTTCCACGGCAATCAAAGCCCACTGCAGGGGGTAGGAGTGTGGAGGCGTTCAGCAGGAGATCTGCCACAGCAGGGACAGACTGACAGAGAACACACACCAAACATTACAGCCTCCATTACCGCACACACACGCGACTTACAGCACCGGAGACACACACATGGCATGCAGAGCTACACGCACACACACACACACATGCAGGTGCCTTTTCACAACCTTACACTATCACCTTGTTTTAATCCAGAATGTTCCGTGCACCAACTGATGACAATAAATGAGTCAGTCACCGTACATACAGAACTGGTCACAAATTAAGCCTGTTACTGGACTGAAACATTAAGATCAATGTTAAATCTCCCCCGAGCTTGATTTTTCAGTCCCAGACTAGGCTTAATCTGTGTGAGTGAAGCCGGACCACAATGCTTGGAGAACTCAGTTACGGGTGGATCTAAACTGTTGTATACGGCTTACGGTTGTATACGAGTTTTTTGTCCTACGAATTAATCTAGTTTGGCATACTAGCACACCCAGACAGGGGAATGCAGTGAACGCATAACTTTTATTTGTCGTGTCCCAGTAATAATTTAAGGGAACCTGAAGCCCTAATTTCCACTAAGTTCTCCATACGATGGAACCCCTGTGCATATAGGCATAGAGCCAAGCCTTGCGTTATGCTTACCAGGACATTTTGTTAGATAATTAAAATATATTAAGTAACCTCGTTGGATAGGGAGTCCTGTGCAACACAAGAGCTTTCCAACTGGAGAGCTACTGTCCTCCAGGTTCTTTCCAACAACGTGACAAACATAATTTGGCTTTTCACCCATCCTATTTTTTTTATCAGTTGTGCAAGATCTCCTGCAAAAAGTGCCTGTCACGCTGAACTGTTGACCAAGTAAACCCTGTAGACAACCAGTCCATTTGGCAGTACTTGAAGGCAGCACAGATTTCTCAATTGAATGTTGCTATTGTAGGAGCACCAATCCTATGCGCAGATACACCTTTTAGCCCATTCTAGTGGGGCCCTGTCTATCGCACACATTTTACAATATACATGAGACAATAAAAAGAGTCTTCACCCCACGCAGCCTTTTTCAAGATAGAAATGTGAACAACTACGTCCAGCAGCTTTCCTAATTCACTCATATTTATTCAGAATGTGGGTGACAACTTTAACGTGGACTCAAATTCAGGACGTGGATGGATTTATGAAAGGGATGCATCAGACACAAAAAGACAATGCACTTTGGACATCAAAGACATCGGCCTAAAAACAAGCTTGATTGTAAAAAACGCTTAATCATATTTTCTACGCAAACGTCATTTTCTAATAGAGAAAAAACACACTAAAAGAACAGTGCTTAGATGAGTACGTTTGTACAGATTGAAACCTCCTTTGCATGTTACAAACAATGTGATTCTTATGTTGCGTTGATCTGCCAGATCTATGTAGCCACTACGCGCCTGTCCCTTTACCACTACTTCACTGGTGACGCAGGTCACCACATAGAAACAGTTCACCACGGCACTGAAGCCACCTTCAATCGTGTGCAGGTAGAAAAGTTGAAGCTGAGACGCAGACACAATGCCCGTGAAGTGATCTACCGGGATGGAGGTGGGACGGAGAGATAGGAGAGAAGCAGACCTCTTTCGGGGCTCAATGTAGCTTGAAGCTTTTTCAGGTTCTCATCTCTCATTACCACAGGCTCCTCTCTCAGCTCAAGCCTAGCGGAAATGGATTACGTTCCCCAGAGACGGGAATAATCCCCCCTTTTCTCTTGACACGCGCACACGAACCCCGCGCTCTCTCTTCCCGTTACGGATACGCAGAAACGCCGTCTTCGAGCGGAGCTTTGTGTGTGGCTGTGTGTGTCTGAGTGTAGCACTCCCTCCCCCGCTCAACATGCCGAGGGACTCATCAATTATCTCCCCAAACGCACGAGTCCTCGGGGGAAAAGACGGGGAGGGAGCCGTCCCTGTTTGTTAGTGAACCTGGAGTTTGCAAGTGCAACACTCAGTTGAGTGACAATACATTCACGCTCTAATTCTGGGCTAGCAGATGTAACGGTGTTCCTCCTTTTACGCTGTTTCGTCTCCTCTATACTCCTTGTTCTTGTTCTCATTCCAACTTCTCAAAGTTGGCACTCCTAGATGATTCAGTGTGTGTGTGTGTGTGTGTGTCTGGGTCTGCATATGTGCGAATAAGACGATATTACAAACTCACATCAGATTTAGACCTTTTACCGGGGTACATGAATGTCGATCAGCGACGTGTTCAGAAGCGTATATGCGTGAACATTGTACAAGGATAACAGCCCAGCTGCGTGCGTGGTCCCTACCCATTTATGACAACCGATAACCACGGCAACAGCAGAGTTACGGTTAGGTCTTTTTTTCTGACGCGTTTAAGTTAAAGTTAACAGTAAGGAGATGAGGATAAAGTTCAATCTGTGAATTGTGTCCACTGGTGGATAAAGTGATGCCGTTGGTACAAAAGAGGTACCCAAATATACTGATTCTACTAATAGATGTTTTTCAATGCATATATATATATATATATATATGAGAACCCCAAACTCTTGATTAAGAATCTAATCAGTTGAGGCTCTCATGGTGTATTAGGACAGTCACAGTGTCTTTGAGCTTAGTACTACTTGGCCACTACTACCTGGGTAAATTAAAGACCTTATAAATAATAGATGGGGAGAATGACACCTCTGTCACCAGAGGTAATGAATGGCTGACTCCAAGATTTCCTGTCACTTTTCTGACTCCAGTAGCTAGCTAATAATGTTAAAACTTGACAGCTAATGAGGCTGTGAGAGAGGAATATAGAGAGACTCACACAGAAAGAGAACACCCTAGTTTTGTGGATTCATCGACTGATTGGATGCCTCCTACACAACATCGAACATCTGTCTGGTTGGCTGCACTGTCTCTCTGAAAGAACGAGAGAGAACATTTGAAAGAGAGATAGAAAAAATGGGAGAGATGGAGAGATGGACACATACAAAAATGGCTGTGGACACACACCCAACAAAACATTTATTATTTACTGGCTATGTAGCCAAAATACAACACGTCCCAATGTAAGCCTTGTAAAATGACAGCTAATTGGCAGAACTGATTACACTGAACAAATAATTCAAATCAGCTACTGTTGCTTGTTAGCTGTTTTAATATACTTTTGTAACATATACCTCTCATTGGAATGGTTTTATGGATAATATTTGCCTCAAAAACTGAGCCCAGAAATTGAGCCATGACCTGTCCCTGACCATGAGGCATGAAATCCAACATGTAAGGTTGCCAGAACCATAACTCATATTTTCTGTAGGCCAAATAGTGAGCCCACTAACTGTTTTCCCGTTGAATGCTACTGTGATCGAATAGACAAAACCTTGTAAATAAGGTAGGCAGACCCAAGGCCGGCCCTAGGCATAAGCGACATTGGTGGCCGCTTAGGGGCCCTGCCACTAGGGGGCCCCAGACAACTAGTAAGCCCTGGACGACTGGGGGAGAGGGGGCCCCCAAATTAAATGTAGCTAAGGGCCCCCAAATTCAGAGCCCCCAAAAGGATAGGGCTGGCAAAAAGGATACCCCAACCTCCACCTGGCCTCAGCACGCCCAGACAGAGGCACCCTGGTGATACCCCAGCCTCCACC
>JACXGK010000781.1:0-76945 GCA_016801125.1 Novumbra hubbsi
CAAAGCAGTAACAGTGTGTGTAAGCGAGTGTGTGAGGAGAGACCTACTGTCCCAGAACAGAGCAGCGTTGTGATCTGGCACTAGCTGTAGCTGGTTGCGGTGGCTGTGCCGTGGTTGTGACTGCAGAGATATCCCCAACGATTACCAGATAAACGCACTCTAACTCACAACATATGTGGCTGGGTTTAAATATAGACTGGCTAATTCCCCATCAGCCATGCTGCAATATGAACTCAATGGCGCCTCAATTAAAGTGTGTGATGACTCCCGTGCCGACTGGCTCTGCTACTTATCATATATATTACATGCTCGGGCACATGACTGGCCCAGGGATGTCAATCCACCGATGGAGGACAAATATCACAAGCAGGAAAATGACGATTATGGCTGGACTAGTGTGGATGGTTTATTATTGATGAGGAGCTTTTTGACTGAACTGCTTCACAGGCCTAAAGACCGGTATCTCCTATACCCAGATGGAAAGAGGAGAAACAGAAGTAGATCCAGCGGAGAATTGCACGACCAGACAGGCCCAGACACGTCCAGGCAGGACTAAACATGACCAGACAGGACCGGACATGACCAAACACGTCCAGGCCGGACCAGACACGACCAGACACGACCAGACAGGACCAGGCACGACCATGCAGAACCAGACCAGACACGACCAGACAGGACCAGGCACGACCATGCAGAACCAGGCAGGACCAGACAAAACCAGATACAACCAGACAGGACCAGGCTGAACCAGGCAGGACCAGACACGACCAGCCAGGACCAGACAAAACCAGATACAACCAGTCACGACCAGGCAGGACCAGACACGACCAGGCAGGACCAGACAAAACCAGATACAACCAGGCAGGACCAGACATGCCCAGGCAAAGCCAGGCAGAACCAGGCACAGCTTTACCACAATGCCACACCCTTAACTATCAACCATAGCCAGCAAAAACTCATCTTATTTACTAACTAATTATTCCTGGCAAATTCTCTGGCCATCATTATGTATCATCAACTGGGCTCCTGTTGATCAGATTAGATCAATTTCCTTGGTGTCTTTAATGAGCCTGTGGCCTGTTGGCATAAAGATCAGTTATAACATGAGGTGGCCAGCTTTCCTGCCTGCCCACCTGTGGCCAGATTAGAGCATCAAAAATAACTACATATCTTAATTGAAACTCCTTTGGCAACAGTTTTAACCATCAAAGTGATTCAGGGCCACAACAAGCACCTCACCACTCAGTCCCATGCATACTAATCTGTGCTGCTCCGCTAAGCTGATCAAACATCATTAATCTATTTGTAGTTGGTCTTTTTTTCTAAATGGATAAATTAATACATTCCACTACTGCAGCCAGCTGGGGCCTGCGAGCCCCATTGATTGTTGGCTCCCACGCAATGACTCACCGAGCTGTGTGTGTGTGTGTGAGCGTGTGTGTGTTCTACTCTAAAGAGTTCTGCGGTACCTGAGAGCAGTGAGACGCTGACGTGACTGCGTCTGACCCCACAGGGGCAGGGACCCCAGTGGCTGGGTGGGCTGTTTGACCACGGAGAGAGGCAGGCAGAATGGAGGGCTGAGGAGGAACAGGCCTGAGGAATCATGGGAGCAGGTGCACAAGCGTTGAAAACTCGGCTACGACTAGCCAGCTCAGGTCTGGAGGAGAAGGAACCCGGGCCCTCATTTCATACTACACAGGGTTTGGCAGGAACCCGGGCCCTCATTTCATACTACACAGGGTTTGACAGGAACCCGGGCCCTCATTTCATACTACACAGGGTTTGGCAGGAACCCGGGCCCTCATTTCATACTACATAGGGTTTAGCATGAACCTGGTCGCTCATTTCATACTACATAGGGTGAAGCATGAACCTGGGCCCTCATTTCATACTACATAGGGTTTAGCAGAAACCTGGACCCTCATTTCATACTACATAGGGTTTAGCATGAACCTGGGCGCTCATTTCATACTACATAGGTTTTAGCAGAAACCTGGGCCCCCATTTCATACTACATAGGGTTTGGCTATTATTGGGGACCACGGTTGGCATGGAAATGGGGGTAAGATTGATCCGGACAAGCAAGACTCTGTTTGCTTTGTTGAAAGTAATTAATCACAGTGGCCGGGAGTAATGGTGCCTGGAGAGTATTGCCTTCATGCTGTGTGTGTGCGTGTGTTTGGGCTGAAGAGAGGATGGAGTGGAGAGAACTAGAGAGAAGGGAGGAGGACCACCACTTCTTCCTATCAGGAGGTCTAAAGACACACAGAGGGCCGGTAGCTGGCAACACCACGGGAGGGGTGCTGCAGTCTCCTGCCCTCCTCTCAGAGGCACCCTTGTGGTCAACAGAGCACTAGTATGTCTGTTATCTACTACAGAGCTTTCTCTTTAAATATCCCTTCCTGTCTGTCAGATTCCATGTCCCCATGTCCTAGTCCACCACCACCTCCCTCTCTCTATCAGTAGATGAGCAACCCCAAGGGGCAGAGCACCACCCCTTGTCAATACCAGGAAGGCACCCACAGCAAGCCAGCGAACCAGCATCAATCTGGGACTTCAGGGGGACAGAAAGACCTAAACAAACAATGCCTTGTGGAGTCAGCTTTCCCCAAGCCAGCCAGGTCAGTGGTGGAGATTTATGTGACTGCAGTATCACAAAAATGGCGACTGCATGCACACACACACTCAAACACAAACACACACACACAGAGTCTCAAGCCCAGTGGAGTAGGGTGTTGGTTCTGTCGCTGGAGGCTTCAACACCACTAATGAAAATGGAAGCCAGGGAGCCTCAATGTCATAGCCTGCACAGAACAGAATACCAAAACCCCCTGACGCTAATCATTACCCCTGGCAAGGTACAGCTCCCCAACATCACCTCTACATCACTGTCACTGCATTCTCACATTAGTGACTGACTGGAGAGATTTACCTGAGATTGGCATCCTGGGTTATTACAGAAGTACACTGTGTTTTGGTAGTAAGAGCTGCTTGTTTTAAGCAGACTAAAGGCTTTGAATTTGGTCTTGGCGTGTTTCTGTTCTCATTGAGACATTTGAGTGGTTTGACTGCAGCTCCAGAATGGTCCAATATTTTATATCCAGCACGAGTTTGAGTTATGGACTTTCTGAGGTAACTGACAGAAAGACACTGAGCACTCTCCTTGGTGCAGCTGTACCTAGTGTCCTGTCTTGTGAGCGATGACCCGGTCCACGGCTGATGATGTAACCAACCACAACATCATTCACACATTCACCAGCCCCTAAAGGAGACGCCACCATAACTCTAGCTCCCCCTCACTGGGCAATGAGAAGGAGCCAAGCCTCTAGACTATTGAAGCCACTAGATCATAACCTGTAATTAAACACATCATAGTGTTAGAGACGGTCAATTACACATACTGGACATCATATTGCATCACCCCGAGCCTCCAAATACACTGCGAAAGCCATGAGCTTTATGTTCAATGTTGGCCACAGAAAAATACAATTGTACACAACAGAAAAATATTCTTATACACCAGAGAAAAATATATTCTCTCTTCACTGTAAGCATATGCTATCTTTGTCTTTTAGTTGTGTGCATATTCAGCCCAGTGTTTTCCAACAGTGTCTTCCTATACCATTTATCATGTAAGAAGACATAAAGATAACATCCTATTTTCCTGTGGCATGAGTTAAATGACTGATATGATCCAGTAGCACCCAGTGATTCATCATGATGCTAGCCAGCCCATCAGGCTACAGGTAGATGTATTTCACCAAGTGCTTCTCAGGTGACACCCTATTCCCTATGGATCCAGACAAACGTAGTGAACAACCATAAAGACAGTAGCATTTGGGATGCAGCCCAATTGTTCGATGTAGGGCAAGAGCCCTACATTTTAGCACGCGTTCTCTGTGCTGCAGGATTAGCTGTCCCATTCTCAGTCTTTTCAGTCGGTCTGCTCCCCAGAGCCTCTTGAGATAAAGAGGGCTTTTATAGTGCTCGAGGGGATTTTATTCAACCTGTGGTGCATGATATCCCCCACAGGGTACATGTCTGTGCTCCTCTGCCAGGGGGGACATGTCTGTGCTCCTCTGCCAGGGGGGCTGAGAGGTAAAGGTCCCCAGGGACGGGGACAGGGGACATCTGACAAACCCATTTTAAATACATTTTTTGAGCCCACAAATCAAAAGCCCAATTCAAAAGGGCCTTCAACCATTTTGATGGGAATCCTGGGGGTAGCAAAGGCACTTCCAGGCCGCTAACCTGCCCACGCCCATTGACTCTGTACTTCTTCAGACTTGACTTCTGAAGTCCATGGACTGTGAGCCCGGCAAACAAAGGACTTCTGAACATACAGTAGTTACTACAGGTGTGCACTGATAACCGAGGCTGTCCAGGTGTAATATGGGGGTCTGACGGCGATACAGCATGTCAGCACAGGCCCGCTCCATGCTGTGGTCAGAAGAACATCCCGCTTCCAGAATAATCAGGGTTATTTGGACCCCGGGAGAACACATCATCATGAATAATCCAACACCCCCACCAACAGAGCGCACGTGTTCCAAAAGAATCTGACCGTCACTGCATCAATGGCAGTCAGGAGGCATGTGTGGCATTAACAAAGACACATAACGTACTGATGCACAGAGCTCATCTGGCAGGTGGCACAGGTAGAAGGAACTGAAACAGCTACTGGTAGGAATCTACCGTAGGTACAAACCACCTCTTACTTAGAGCTCAGGGCTGTTTCATGACTGAAAATGGGAATCATCATTTGACTGCTGCTCCGGGAGTCCTCAACCTCAACCGTTATTCCAGTCAAAATCTCTTCAATGGAAAAACGATATTGGTCTCTTAGCTGGAAGATGAGATGTCCTGTGAGATAGACACCCCTGAATCAGCTGCAGCTGATACAGAAATAAACAGTATTACAGCTTGAGGGCTCTAGGTTACCTCACCATAGCTGTGACAAATAGCTCTTGAAATGAATGACAAACACTACTTCAAGGTTTGTGTCTTATTGCTGGACAGAAATAAAAACCCATCAGTCCATGGATGACTGAATTACGGGTGAAGTCTGAAGAGCGTAGCCTTGAGAGAGATATACAAGTATGCATCTGTACCACACAGATAAATGCCAAACTTTCATAATATACATAGCGAACATGCACACAAAGATAGGACAGAGCCATCACACCCTGGTCAAATGGATCAACTTGGAAAGACTGCTCCTTCCCTGATTTGATCCTAGGCCTTTTTTTTTTATTGCAATGTTGCAAAGCAAAAAGATAACTGTATTGCTGTGGCATCTAGCTAATCTTCCTTGCTTCATTAAACATCTAAACTTACGCTAACATCCGCAGCTAACGGAAATTGTGGTTTCCACTATTAGGGGTTAGCAGTGGTAATGGCATCTTTCATTTTACTCACCTCACCGTTACGCCCATAGTACATTTTACGCACGGCAGACAAGGAAAGAACGGGTGATAATTGGTGTGGCGGGGAACTGTTAAGCATGCAAATCAAAATCACCTTTTATTGCTAAGAAAATTTACACATAACCTAAATATAATGGTGCTGCTAGCGGTAGACAACAAAGAGGGACACACAAACCATTAGCAAGATGGACATAGAATCACATACAGTGTAAGCTGAGCTTATAAGATAATGGGATATGGGTGAGGAGTACGTAATATACATGGGTTTACAGACACACATTTCCAGTATAGGTAACGTGGCTGTGGGGACTTATTAAAAGCCCAGTCTGAGGAGAGTGTAGTCATTAAGTCTCTTGCCAGCACCTTTTGGACATAGGGCCAAATCTAATGTACGCCTCCAAATGTCATGCGTCTTAGCCGACAATTAAAACCCCACTCTCTCACACTGGCTTTTTTAATGGGCTTCCTCAACTAGAAATAACACCATGTCACTTCATAACAGACACACATTCTGAAATATCGCAGTTCCTGGTTACAGGACAATCTGAATACTATCAACAATAAGAAAGATGCCAAATAAAGGGCAGTAAATAAATACCCATTGGCAGCGAACTGCAGGAACTCTATGATAATCATGTCCGCAAAGACTGACGAAATACACCATGACCCAGTGGGAGGCAGCAACACACTCCGGTACACAGTGCTAGGCCTAACATCACTATGTGTTCACATCCACAGGGCCGTCCCAAGGTGATGTTGCCGAAGCCCTGGTCTGATCTACTTGGCTAACCCCAAAGTCCCCCTATAATGGCAAGCATCCAATTAATGGGCCTGTATCTATGCATAGGCTGTCACAGTGGCAACAGGCAGCCCCGGCCCCTCCCCCGCCGGGCTTCCCTCCTACAGCGTGTGCTCAGTGTTTGTGTCACCTCTTAATTGCATTTCTTCCCTATGGTAGAGGTAGGGCTTTGTGCAGCTGCCCCAAGAAACAAAAAGGGGGGTCAGGCTGCCAATTTGGAGCTGGCAGGTTGAGAGAAGCGGAGGCACTTAGTCTCGCTCTGGAGGAGAATGGAGAGCTGCTGCTCGTCTTTGGAAACCAGGACAAACAAAAGAGAAGAGAGGAAGAAAGACAAATCTCCCTGTTCCCCTTCAGCCTTTTCACTCGCTATGTCTAGGAGATTGACTTATGGGATAGGGTTAGGATGACTTCAGGGTTAGGGTTAGGTTGACCTAAGGGTTAGGGTTAGGTTGACATACAGGTTAGGTTTAGGTTGACTTAAGGGTTAGGCTTAGGTTGACTTAAGGGTTAGGTTGACTTAAGGGTTAGGCTGACTTAAGAGTTAGGTTGACTTCAGAGTTAGGGTTTGGTGACTAACGGGTTAGGTTAACTTAGGGTTAGGGTAAGGTTGACTTAAGGGTAAGTGTTAGGTTGTCTTAAGGGTTAGGGTTATGTTGACTTAAGGGTTAGGGTTAGGTTGACTTGAGGGTTGGGTTGCATGTCCGTGACTGAACAGGGGACGATGGGGACAAAGGACCATGTATGTATGTTATTCCTGAGATGTGGGTTGAATGAACAAAACATTGACTAGCTGACATTTGCTGTGAAAGTTTCAGGTTAATGTTTCAAATGTTGTTTTCCTACAACATTGTTCCTACAAAAGTGTCTGAGGTGTTTCTTTCTTGCGGGGCTGAATAACAGATTGCATTGACCTGTAATCTCCTCATACTTGCTTTAGCCACTTGCAGTACTATACTTTCCAGCCTAAACCACTCTGGACAAGCTAATACTATTGCGGATTAGTTAGCTAAGGGAATACCAGGTGGAGTTGTGTAAATTCTTGTAAAAATTAGAGGCAGTAATCTACACATTGCGCCTTTAAGGATACGAAAGTCACAATTCTATCACCTTCACTCCAATGTAAATGGATGATCTCTACACAATGTTTTTTCACAGCACAGAAACTCACAGAGATAGCAACACTGAATGTAGTATGTTAGCTTTCCCTAAATAGGACAGTCCCATTGGAACCAAATACTTTTATCTTTTGGAACAGTAAACATGTTTAAAAAATAATCTTCAGCGCAAACTTTGTAAGAAGTGAATCATAATCTCTGTTTTGTATACTATTGTCATGGCATAACACACTTGGTGGTAGCCAATGAAAAAGCGTTCTGGCAGTAACTAAATGCCCAACAGAGACATTAAGAGAGGTGTGCATATGTCCTGCATCAAATGCTCTCCTTTCCAGCATGAATAAATAGGTCTTGACAAAGGAGTGGACCTTGAAATACTTTTCTCTCCTTCCATTACTGAATTATTTCCATTAAACCATGTGACAGAGAGGGAGAAACGCTGAGAGGTAGAAAGAAAGGGAGGGCATTAGGGAGAATGAAAGAATAGGTTAAAGGTAGTGAAAGTCATGCAGGCTGAGGGAGAGAGGAAAATATAATCCCCTTCCTCAGGCCTGCTGAAAGTAGTACCTTCAGGAAGAAAGTGGAAATCAATACCCTGATTCAGAGGGCAACTGCTATCGCCAAGTTAAAAGGAAAACCAACCCAGATAGACCACATATCCCCTCTAACCAGTCCTCTCCTGGTGGGTAGCCCTCCACGCCCGAAGAATGTGGCTGTTCAAAAGAGCAGGCAGGATCATCTCGACAGATCCCACATTTGCATTCCTGTGTCTGAAAGCTGCCTGCCTGTCTACCTGCCTGTCTGCCTGCCTGCCTGTCTACCTGCCTGTCTACCTGCCTGCCTGTCTACCTGCATGTCTACCTGCCTGTCTACCAGCTGGTCTACCCGCTGGTTCGTCTGTCAGGACGGAGGACAGCAATGAACCGGGTGACACGGGGGAAACTCCAGTCAGAGGGTCATCATGGGTCAGCCGCATGTTTATGTAGAACGACCAGCTCTCGACTGGCTCTGTGAGGTCTTACTGAAGTGGTGTGGCACGCCTTAATTAGCAGGCACTATGAACAACCGTGATCAGGGGAGCTAAAAACAAGCTCCTTCTGGGTTGCTACGGTCCTGCAGAGGGTGGAGGATGTGGAGGGTCGGAGAGAGGAGGCGTAGGGTGGGATGGCTGTGGGGGACCTCATGACAGGTGGGAGGGAGTGACAGAGGGAGGGCAGCCACCGAGAACACAGCCATCACTCCAACACTGACCTGTCTGCCCTGGAACACAAACTGACTGCAGCTGTCCCAGCCTTGGGGCCAAATGCCAGTGCTCACCGAATGAAACCGAAGTGTGAAGGTTGCGATTAACCAAGTCAATCACAAAGCCTAATTTATCAACGCAGACTTTAATATCTCCTATTATAGAAGGATCATTGACTAAATGAAAAACCCATCATTGACTACATATCCACTAGCCTATATTTTCCAGAGCTAGTCCAGCAGTCAACCCAGTCATTACAGTGAAGCACGTTAAACAGCATGCTTTGAACTCTGTTGCCTGACTCTCTCACTGACTGCCGACTGCCTGGGCCTTTGAACATCTTCTTCCGATGCCTGAGCTTTTGCCCTGGGGAGCCCCTCTCTGCACTACCTCATGTTTTTCAAAACAAGACCCTGGACACAAATGGAAAGAACAGAGATGTTTGGAATGAAGAGAGAGACGGCGAGAGAATGGGACAGATGACTTCAGTAAGGCGGTTAAGTAAGAAGTCATTTCCCCACAGATATATAGGTTAACACTAGATGAATAAACCCTCTTTACCCACTCAGGCTTTGGTCCCATGGTCCAGTCCTCTCTCTCTTTTAGAGAGGAGAGCTGTTCAAAAGGCTCTTTTTCATGATTCTTACTATTTTGTCTCTACGGAGCAATTATAACATAAAGGATAGAAGCAGTCCCCCAAAGGAAGAGTGGGGTACCCAGGGGAGTTCCCTCAACCACTCACTCATTTCCCCCCTCCGCCCACAGATTCCACCCCCAAACCACACTTAATGCTCCCAGGCCGGCACTGACCCACCCACAATGTTTATTGTTCATTCATTTGGATCTCCATTAAGTCCTAGCGAAGCGGCGATTACAATTACCATAGAAAAGACGGTCAGGGACCTGGGGAGCTCCACAGAGGGTGACCCATTCCTCCCCATGGCCCCTTATCCTCTATCCCAAACCTTATACTGAACACACCCTTCCCCATGACCCCTGATCCTCTATCCCTAATACTATACTGAACACACCCTTCCCCCTTGACCCCTGATCCTCAATCCCCAACACTACACTGAACACCCCCTTCCCCATGACCCCTTATCCTCTATCCCAAACACTATAATGAACACACCCTTCCCCATGACCCCTGATCCTCAATCCCCAATACTATACTGAACACCCCCTTCCCCACGCACCCATATCCTTTATCCCAAACACTATATTGAACACACCCTTTCCATCACCCATTATACTCTATCCCAAACACTATACTGAACACACCCTTCCCCACTACCCCTTATCCACTATCCCTAACACTACACTAAACACAACTCTCCCATGACCAGGTATCCTCGATCCATAACACAGTACTAAACACACCACTCCACACAATCACTTATCCTCGATCCATACAACAATACAAACGCACCTCTCCCCATGACCACTTATCCTCTATCCCCAACACTATACTGAACACACCTCCCCCAATGACCCCTTATCCACTATCCCCAACCCTATACTGAACACACATCTCCCCATGGCCACTTATCCTCAATTCATTAAACAATTATAAACACACCTCTCCCCATGACCACTTATCCTCGATCCCCAACACTATACTGAAAGCACCTTTCCCCTTGACCAAAATCCTGTTCATGGCTGTCGGCATCCATGTCACAACAACAGAGTCTACAGGAGTTGGAGTTCATTGAGCAGGCTAACACATAAGGAGATGGACAAGCAGCGAAGGATGAGTATTGAAAAGATCCTTATCATCTTCTCCATAGGTGTCAATGTAGGTGTCAGCTGGCCCGCCTCTTTAATCATCCGCTGAGGTCCTGATTAGTCCCACAGACAGCCTGCACATTGACACCTCCCTAAAAGGTGCGGAGAGATTGGAACTGGCAGAGGCCATATAAAGACATAGGAGCCATGTGTCTTCCTGCCTGGCCATCCACCAGTATGTCTCTGCTCTCTGACCACTAGTCAATAAGAGTTGCACTCAACCAGATTGACAAGTAACATCAATACACCCTATCAGGCATCAGAGCTGGTCTGGGACGCATCACAGTGTGACTTAGATACGGAATATCACCTGTCTATCTCAGCTGAATGGTTAGCATGACAGGGTTGTACAGGCACACATCTGTCTGTCTGGGCTTGTCACCAACCCCATATTACTGAAGAGTGATATCCTCACACTGTAATAGAGTTCTGTTTAAATGAACTCACTAATTAGCCACATTCCATCAGTAGCTGGGAAGAGAGAGGCTGATAGAGAGAGACAGAGAGAGAACAGCCTTGCTAATGTAAATGTCATTGGTAAAGGCTCAGAGCGCTCTTCAAAACGCTTTGAATTGCGTTCCAGATCAAAGAGAGGCACTCTGAATTTGAGAAAAGTGAGGCACGCCTAAATGAAAGGTTATATTATGGCGCACATTGAAAAGAGCTAAAATATTTATAGGACCATCATCTACAATAATGAATCTAGGGCCGCACTCACAACCCCTTGAAACTCTGCTCTTTCCACAGAAAAGAAAAGCACCAAATGATATTCATTAGACCCACGCCTGCCAAGGCTCATGTAGAGAATAATAAGACCCAAAAAGGGATTTATAGAGGGGCTAATTTGGTACGACAAATATAAGGAAAGGGCCTTCCCTCATCATCTTTCACAGTGAAGGAGTCAACTGGATGTGATCTTCACACTGAAGATACACACAAGAAAAAAAGGACCAAAACAACATTTTGCATGTAACCATAATGGCCTCCTGATGAGTCTTTAATTGCATGCCTCGATTTTCATTCCCACCCTAAGCCATCCGGGGTTTAAATTGGCTGCAGCGAAACACGAAAACACCCCCCCCCCGTGATGAAGACCCCTAGTGCCTGTTGAGTTCAGTTTTGTACGGGGCTATGTGGGCGAATGTAAACCCGAGGAGCAGTATAAAGTGCGCGTGTGGCGGTGAGTTAATGTAGCCTGTGCGTTTCAATCAGATGGTGAGGGTGCAAACGCAGCACATTTCCTCGCCCTCCTGCTTTACCTGCTCTGCATAGCGCCGTGCCAGGACGTGTCTTCCTTCCGTGTTAGCGTGATGTATGACTCAAACGCAGGGCTGCCCCAAACAGCCTCCTCTGCTTTTTCATTCCACCTGTCAAACAGTTATTCATCTCTCCCCCTCTACCCCTTTCTCCCCCTCTCTGCCCCTCTATCCTCCCCGCCCCGGCCCAACAGCCACCTCACCCCACTCTCTGCTTCATTCTCTCCGTTGCTTTTAAATGTACTTTCAAAGCATTTCTTGACAATTTCTTAGCACGCACACACACACACCCCCCCACAGCCCTGGCCGCGTATGTATATTCACCACGATGGAGGGTAGACTTCCAGAGCAGGTGGCTGTCTCCTCTCCCCCTTCCCCTCCACTCCTCTTCCCCTCACCTCCACTCCTCTCCCTTGTACAGAAGAATCTGCAATTCCATTGAAACGAGGCTACATCAGTGTGTTCTGTCACAGCTGCCTGCCACGGCTGTCCTTGGAGCAGTGCTTTCCCCCACTAAGGGCCAAGCGAGGGAAAACTAAATATGACAAGCAATCAGAGTCAGAGGAAAAACACTGCTGGAACTTACAGAAAAATCACTGCCTATCTTAATAAGACAATAAGAGCCATAATGTTGGCTGTGTGCTATGCTGAATGGGGGTAGGTCTGGGGTTAGAAATGTAATCTGAGAAAGACAATTACCATCACTCATACTGTCCTTTGTGAAAAGGTCCTGTTTTATCAGTGACTATAATTTAACTGAACGCTATTTACAGATGAGGTTTACAGGCCCATGAGGACCTGGCTAAGGGAGGGAGGGAAGGAAGGAGGAAAGGAGAGGGAGAGCAGAGTCAAACCAATCCCCACCTATTCTTCTTTCAGTTCGTTATCTAAGGCTCGTGGCAAAAGAAACTCTTAATTGGGTTGCTAGTTGTACGCCATCTCTTTACCTTGGCCCTTTGTTCTTTCTAACTCTGATACCTTATCGCTAAAGTCCTGGTAGAGATGAGAATGTGATGGGCGCCTGTTCTGTGTTGTCATACGTACCTTGTCTAAACCATACCCTACCAGCTGCTGTTCATGGTTTAGTTCAGGCAGAGCTATCCACATCAACTATCATCTTTTTCCATAAAAGCATCTTTTTGCGAGGGTCTCCAAATTTTCAATTACTTTGATTGTTTCTGGAAAATTCCCTGTTATTGCATTGCATCCCTTTACCAATCAATAAATTCACCTGGCAAGGCCAGTCGTGGCGGCTCCGCATCCAGACCCTGAAAGAACACAATTACTGCAGACAGACGCCCAGAGCCCCAGCCAGCCGTAATCACAGAGTGGAACTGATTCAATTCATTTGGCCTGGGAGCAGATATGGAGCCATTACGTGGTAATTAACAGAGTGCTAAGGTGGAGCCACACCTGACTGAGCTGGTAATGGGCAAAGCAGGGAGCTCATTCCACTGCAGCAAGACAGGGAACCAGGGAAGCCCCATCCGAAGGGGAGCAACATTTGATGAATCCATAAACTGATTAATACCTGATAATACGGTAACACATTCGTACAAGGGCTTCTATGATTATGTCTGTAATAGTTCAACGACGCCATAGATAAGGTTGGGCTACAGATGAAGGGGAGGGGCTAGGGCCGTGCTAATTTGCATGTTGTACTGATGCTCTCAGAGGAAAAGCAGTGCATCAGGCTGATGGGTATTTCTACACCTCAGAGGGAATCTTTGAGCCTAATGTTCCCATGCGCTCCATTTAACCTGAACACAGCATGCAGATGGAGAGGGGAGCACTACCTTTTCAACAGATCGGATCCAGCCCATTTTCATCTAGGATCGGATCCCTCCATAGACCTTTGAGGCAGGAAGCCACACCTCGGCTTGGCAGGCCGAATGTGGAGCATACCGATCGTATTTCGGGAATGTTTAACCAAAGCCTTGGGAAACTGGAGAGACGGTGAAATGATACACCCCGGTTTACAGACCGGGGCAGACACAAAGAGGCAGACACAAAGAACAGCCTCCACGGTTGTGAAGAATTTCATCTCTGCATGTGTTTACTAACAGCAGTACCTCGAACTGAACATCCTGGGTCCAATGCTCTGCCAAGACTTTTTCCCTTCACTCTGATCAGGCAAAGTTAACACCGGAGAAAAGCATTCCTTAAAACGAAAAGGAAATGCAGAAAACCCTGAACATTGCATTGAATTTCAGACCAGAGAATGAGGAGTCTTTGCTGCTTCCATTCAGTGGGACATGGGTCTCAGTCAGGAGATGGCTGCACTCTCTTCCTCTGGCATGATGATGTCAGACAGGCCTTAAACAAATCACAGCCATTGCATAAACAGCACACACATACACACATATAATTAACCAGATCAACTCTTACTGTAGCAGTATAATCAAAGAAGTGTTACTGTAGCCGTACAATCTAAGGTGTGTTATTGTAGCAGTATTATCTAAGGGGTGTAACTGTAGCAGTATAATCTAAGGAGTGTTACTGTAGCAGCATTATCTAAGGAGTGTTACTGTAGCAGTATAATCTAAGGAAGGTTAATGAAGCAGTATTATCTAAGGAGTGTAACTGTAGCAGTATTATCTAAGGAGTGCTACTGTAGCAGTATAATCTAGGGAGTGTTACTGTAGCAGTATTATCTAAGGAGGGTTACCGTAGCAGTATAATCTAAGGAGTGGTAATGTAGCTGTATAATCAAAGGAGTGTTACTGTTGTGGTATAATCTGAGGAGTGTTACTGTTGTGGTATAATCTGAGGACTATTACAGTAGCGGTACAGTCAAAAGAGTGTTACTGTATCTGAATAATATAAGTAGTGTTAATTTAGCTGTATAATCTAGAAGTGTTTGTGTTGCCAGTCAGCCTGTAACATATGTGCTGTTAACTTTGAACAATGCCTGCTTGCCTGCCTGGGCAACAACCTACTAGCATGGACAACAAGACCTCTAAGATCTTTACCGAGGAACTAATAAGAAAGAGGGAAACCGTTCGTGTAGTTATGCAGTTCAGCCGTGTATTTGGGTAGACAATTCCTGCCACATAATGACAGAACAAAAGGAACACATTATGTTAACTTAGTGTTCTAATCCAACCGACAACTTGGTCCCTTTCCTTTTCCCCTGGGATTCCGTCTCAAATACATTAGCTCTCCTCTCCCTCAGGCTTGATGGATGTTCCCTCTACAACACACGTCCATGCGTCACTAATCATTTCATATGAGAGCATGTTCGGAGAAGACAGAGGATTGACTACCCATTTAGAAACCATTTCTCGGCAAAAGACAGCATTCACTGGATGACATTGACTACTGCTTTCATTTGAAGTTCACACCAGTCAATGACAATAAATAGGTTGGTCTGTTAACAGGATTCATATCGACCTGTATGAATAGGGGCCAGGCCTTTTGGTCCTATTCATATACTGTAACGTCCGTGGAAGACCAGACAAGACAGCACCCTCACCCTGCCGAGTACCGGCCAATAAGACTCAACCATGGGTACCTGTGGGGGCAATTGTCTCCTGGTCCCCAATTAAGCAGGTGCCTCTTAGTTTGAGGAGGAACCTGTAGACAACGACATTAGGCAGATACGCAGCGAGAGGGAAACAATGGAGAGAATTCTATGTGCCATGCTCTCCAGATAGCATATTGTTGTTTCTCAGCCAAGAAGGCTCTGTGTCTTGTTTAATTTTGGACACTATATAAAAAAGAGAAATGACACAGAATTGTTGTCAGAATCCTATTTGTTATTCCACCGGTCCCATTTTAATGATTATGCGGAAACCAAACCCCAAAACACTTCACATACAGGAAAGGAAAGCCTCAAGCATGTGAGGAACTGTCATGAAACATCCTGTAGTTACCTCAAGCCTTATGACACTACAACAACTAGGAAAACTGCCCTGTAGCATTTGGAAGTTGGATAATACTGTGACGAAGGGGGGTTGGGGAGCTTATAGATTTACTGCTCAAATAACATTTCCTTATCATTACCCCCATCCAGTCCATCTTAAACAGACATGGTCTGACCCATCCTGGAGGACTCCTGAAACACTGCCCTTCATATCCAGACCAGGAGGAGGCTCAATATGTGTGACAGTGATAAGCTGTGCTGGGGGGTTGTGAGCGGAGCTGAGGGACCCAAGAGTGGGTAATCGTACCCAGAGGGAAGGCTTAGTCCAGGCCAGAGACCACAGTACAATGGGCCAGAGAAATTCATATGCAGCCACTTCCGTACAGAAAGAATTTAGACACGGTCCATCCACAGGAATGGATTAATGCTGTTTATCTTCTTTTCACTGGGAATTTGGTGTGAATGGAGTCCGGTCCTTTCCACACCTCCCTCTCTCCACAATCAAAACACTCCGGGTGCTTCAATGTAGAGGCCTACTTTCAAAAAATCAATTGCTACGGCCGCCTGATGAGAGTGTAATGCTGAATACATTCTGTATTTCCCCCTCCAATCTTTTCCCTCAACATGTCAGACAAATTGCACTGCCTCCGCTAAATCTAATATAACCAGTCCTTCAGCCCAAAGACACACAAATACACACAAAAACACTTACAGGCTCACATATACATACACACAAACACACACACTGACTGCCGGGTGATGCAAATTGACAACACTGTGAGTGGTAATCACAGCCAGGAGAGGATCAAGTATGTATGAAAACGCTGTGGTGTTTGTCGACCCCAGAGGATACAGAGTGTCGGTGTAATCTGTCTTCTTCCTGTCCCCTGCCCCTCAAACTCATTCACACAGACCTGCCTTATTGTGCTGTTATATTGAAAGATAACAACTGTCTACAATACATACAGGATTCATTCAATCCCCTCTAACCCGGTGTATCTGTTACATCCCCTCCAGCATCAGATCTCCCATCCACTTCATATTACTGCATTTGGTGTGCCTTGAGGGCTGTTATCGCCAGCTGCTTCTCTCCGGAGCTAAATACTATTTCACATCAGGGCCAGACCCATATACACCACTCAAAGAATTAAGGGAACGCGTAATCATCACAGTATTACGCAAAGTCAATTAAACTTCAGGGATATCAATCAGTCCAGTTAGGAAGCGTAAGCGACTGTGAATCAGTGTCGCCTGTTTTGGTGCAAATGAAAGTGACAACAGGTGCACTCAGGTGCACTCAAGAGGCAACCATTCCCTTCCAAACAGGGAATGGTTTTGCAGGTGGTGGCCACAGACCATTGAAAAGCATCAACCTAGCAGCAGTACCGGTATCTGCTCATTTGTGTGAGGAAGAACGGGAGAAGCAATGCCAGAGCCCTACAAACTCCATTTGTAGTGCTCTGTAGTAGCCATTTGTAGTAGCCAGCTGGAGGTACAAATGACCCCCAGCTGGCTACTGGCGTAAATCCACGAGGGTGTCATGAGGGTCCAACGTCCTCTATTGGGACCTGTGCTCACAGCCCAGCACCGTTCACCTCGATTGAAACAACAACTGGCAGGTCCTCCACTGGTGCCCCGTTCTCTAAGATGAGAGCAGGTTCACACTGAGAACATGTGACAGACGTGAAAGTGCCTGGAGACGCTGTGGTGAATGTTATGCTGCCTGCATCCAGAATGAACGGTTTGGAGATGGGTGCGTGATGGTCCGGGGAGGCATAACCTTGGAGGGTCGCACAGACCTCTATGTGCTAGCCAACTGACCAACTGATGAAAAACGCATTATGAGTTGCTGTGATGAAATTCACACAAGTTGGAACAAGTTCGATTTTCGGTGTGAATTTTAATCCAGCCCTCAATCGCTTGGTGATTTTGGTTTCCATTCTGTTGTCACTTCATTTTGTCCTCAACAAATTGTACAATTCAATTCTGATCATTAATATAATCCATTCATCGAGACCTGATGTGTTATTTAAGTGTTCCAATTATTTTTTGGAGCAGTGTATTTAGAGTGTCTGGCACTTTATCCTCCATACGCTTCGCCAAGTGATAATTCACGCTTCTGAATTGCTGTTGTTTTTAACGCTTCTGTACTATTTTCACAAGTACAGTGGATATCTCAAGTCCACACTCCCTTGCTAAAAAATTGCTTTTGTTTTTTAAGAAATCAAGATGAATAATGTCAGACCTGTTCATTACATTTAGTAAGATGTCGTAAAGCACTATTTTTAAATGAGAAAATTAAGGTGAATTTTCACCTCTTAATGCTTTGGCAGCATATGTCTGAACAACCTTTATAATGGGTGTTGTAACAGTATTAACCATTTTATATTCCAAATTATGTACAAAGGTTAAATTACATCACCTGACATTATATGAAGAGATTCTGATCAGCCCTAAACAGCTCTTCGTTGCAATACTGCAAAAAGATAGCCCTTGTCCACAAGGAATCCACAAGGAATCCACTGTTAAAAAGTCTCAGTAGGGGGATGCAAAAGCTATTTGATGGCATTACATTTTTTACTGAAAAACCATTGTTATGAATTGTGATGATGTCCAGTTGCAACCCACTTCTCTGATTAGGGTCATTGTGTGTCAGCACTAAGATAGATCAGCATTAAAAGAGTAGAACGCGTAGATAAGGAAATTATGAAGATGTGCAATGACAGCGGGTAAACAGGTTTGTTGAAAATACAGCCTAGACAGACTGACAGGCTGTTTTGCATGTTCACAGCTGGATATTTTTTAGGGAACTGTATTTTTACATCTCTAAAATGTCAAGAATACATTTCAACATTTTAAAGTCTGGACACACTTTGTTAATGGGTCTGCTCTGGGGCCATTCTTCCAGAGATTGGTCCACATAGCATGTGACCACCTGTCAAGATTGAGATGGAATTCAGCCACTACAGTAATGCAATTCCAGAACAGGAGGTCCTTGGTTCAGGTGGCAGCAGGCATGGACAGTGCAGCAGAATGGAGAAGCAACTTGTGGCTATGTCAAGCCACTTTAACAGGCCTCACACAGAGTCTGATTGCCTCCAGACCAGTGGTGTAGTCAGAAGTAGAGGGCTGGCTGTCAGCCTGAGACTGGGTCTGATGACGGTTGGAGCATAGACGTAAATGAGTCATGCTCCAAGTTTTGTGTTTGGAGGTTGGTTTTCCTGTCGATGGCCCTGGAACCGAAGCAGCAACGTGTTGTCTGTCTACCGCACTGATGATAACCAATTTAACAGAAAATACACTTTTATGTTTGAGAGCAAGCAATCGTTCAGACTGGACACTAGGGGGCCACTTGCTTTCTGTTGGATAATACAAACCCAGAGAAATGAGTCACAGACAAAACAACTATAGAAAAGGGAAGAAATGAGTACAGAGATAGAGGCAGATAGTGGAGCAATAATTAAAGATGACACTGAGATAGAGGCAGATGTAGGAGGGATAATTAGAGATGGATCTGAGATAGAAGCAATTGTAGGAGGGATAATTAAAGATGGCACTGAGATAGAGGCAGACATATGAGGGATAATGAAAGATGGCCCTGAGAAATAGGTAGATGTAGGAGGGATAATTAGAGATGGTACTAAGATAGAGGCAAATGTAGGAAAGATTATTCCAGATTGCACTGAGATTGAGGCAGATGTAGAAGGGATCATTAGAGATGCCACAGAAATAGAGGCAGATGTAGGAGGTATATTTAGAGATGGCACTGAGAGAGGCAGATATAGGAGGGATAGTTAGAGATTGCACTGAGATAGAGACAGATTTTAATTCTAAAGGACAATGATACAGAGTCAGATGTAGAAAGAGAATTATAGATGTTATAGAGATTGAGGCAGATACTGAGGCAGATAGTGAATACAGGAGAGATCATTAAAGACGGTAGGGAGATAGGCAAAAGGATGCTAGATAGAGGAGGAATAAGAGAACGGGATGGGGGAGCAGAAGAAAATGTGGGGAGAGAAAAGGCTGAGCTCAGCAGCCGTCCACAAGCTCAATTTCCAGGACATGATTAGTTTGGAGTGATGACATGTAATGGGCGCAATATATGAAGCCCCCCCCCAATGAGTCCCAATTCTCCAAAAATAGAAGCCTGCTCTAGTGTTTAAAAGCTCAAGGGAAGAGCCCTCCTTCTTTTTTCTGTTTCCTTCCACCATTCCTCTACTAGTTAACCGCTACATCCCAAAATACAAAATAACCTTCAATCCATCGCTTCCTCTTGTTCGCTCCACACCCCCCCCCCACCCCACTCACCCTCCTTCTCTCTCTACCTCTCCCCTTACAGCAATTCCTAAAAGAACACGTCAGGCACGACCGGTCGAGGGAGAAGGATTGGTGTGTTGATGGCTGCGTATTTTCACCCAGCAGTAAGTGGACATCAGCCTTGTTTATATTTCAGTCATGTGACCCCTAAAAGCCTACCCCTAGAACAAGCTTATATCAGCTTATTGGCTGATGTTATGTCCAGATGCTCGGATGATCCTATTACGACAATATTGGCAGCCGACTGGCACCTTGCTATGAACAACTGGACAGGAGAACTGTAGAGATCATACATTACAGATGTGTATATTTTCTTCTTCCATCTCTAATTCTATCTCCTTTAATGGAATGAAGGGATGTAAAGGGATGTTATCTGGCCATGGAAAAACACCAAATACAGAAATGCAGAAAAGGACAGCCTTCTGCGATGCTACATGGGTGTGGGAAGAGGAGGAGCAACGGAAGGAGAGAGGAGGAGCGATAGAAGCAGAGAGTGAGAGAGCGGAACATGTTTTTGCCGTCTATCGTGGGTAACTTGACACAAACACAAGGCTGTTCTGACAAAACCAAAGCAACCAACACCACAGGGAGCAGGGTAACGTGATATCGAAAGAGAAGACGGGAGGAGTGTGAAACAAAAGATAATGTGCCAGATTAATGGTATTAATGTGCCAGGAACGAGGGGTTATTGACTCCAAAACGCTGGCCAGGGTTTCTCTGGCATCACCAGGGTGATCGATGGGAAGTCTTCTCTCTTGACCAGCTTCTCTGTCTCTTGTTGCTGCCTCGTTTACCCTCCAAAGTCACAGATCTGTACAGTGTCCATTTGTTGCCGCCGTCTGCCATTATACAGAAAATCAGGGAGCTCCACTGTGTCGCTGCAGCCCATCTCTCCTAGCGTCTCCTGCTCAGGATTAGGGCTACATGGGGACAGGCCACCCCCCTACCCCACTACTGCCCTCCCTTCACATGGCCCCTAGATTCAGCTGGCAAACCCCCAGACACCCTGGCCTGATCTGGCCTGGGCCCCAACCCCCTGGGCCAGCCTGTCTGTCTCAGCGACTGTGTCGGTTAGCCGCTAGCTCCTGGTGGCTAATGCAATTACTGCCCATCTGCTTTAACCAATACTAATCCATAGCCACTCCTCTAAAAACACACACACACACAAACAACAATGAACCCAGGAGAAACCTGACAGCACATTGTGCTTTATAGGGCCAGAGTGATACAGCTCAATAACTGATTAAATGATACTATCAATGTTGTTATAAAGCTTTTGTGCCTCTTATCAAGTGAGGAGCAATGATTATAAAAATAAATGGCAAGCTTTCACTGCATTTTCCCTAAACACACTTAATATACACATGTAAAACACATAACTGCCTGAGGCCTAACATGAGGACAGCTAGTATGACAGTAAACATAGTGAGGGTGGATCCCATGAATTCAGGCGGTTATGGATGCTAGTAGATTAGCCATGGCTAGAAAGAACACACATTCTTCAGCTAATCAGACACATCCAGGAGATGAAGAGATTAGTGAACACACCGTGCATTGTGAGTATTAAAACAAAGTGTTCCAGAACTACATTATGACAGTAGAGTATTAAAACACAAAGTGTTCCAGAACAACAATATGACATTAGAAAATGAAAACACACAGTTTTCCAGAACAACAATATGACAGTAGAAAATGAAAACACACAGTGTTTTAGAACAACAACATGACAGCAGAGTATTAGAACACACATTGTTCCAGAACAACAACATGACAGTTGAGTATTAGAACACACATTGTTCCAGAACAACAACATGACAGTTGAGTATTAGAACACACATTGTTCCAGAACAACAACATGACAGTAGAGTGTTAAAATAAAGTGCTTCAGAACCACAACATGTGTAGACCATTAAAACACACGAGGATAAAGTGTCAACCATGTTCTAATCTGCCAAAACCAACATAACAAACAGGTACCTGACAAGGGTCAAACTGGCTTCATTGGATCACACATCACTAAAATCATCTTTTAGAATGTGTAAACCTGTGTGAACTTTTGATATACGCGTCTGTGTGTGTGCGTGTGTGTGTCTGATTGAGTGAGTGCACGAACGGACCACCTAGCTGCATACAGCAGACGTTGGCTCGGTTGTCTCTCTATAATCTCATTTGCACCACCCTTCCACATCATAATTCAATATCCATTCCTAGACAATGGTCATGTCATCTTAATCTGGCAGGTAGATTATACAGCATCCCACAGCGGATGGCTCAGACTATTGTGTGCTCCTTCAAGGTTGGCTGGGTTGCCATGGATTGCAGCTTTAAAAGAGGATTGCTTTTGCCGCTCTCTCCGGTTTCACATCAGTGAAATAGGACCTAATATCATATGGAAAAGTATTTTGTTCTTTCCCCCAGGTCGTTAGGGGAATCCTGCTCATGTGTTCATTAAGGGAGAATTGTTGGGGTCAGGTTGGCTCGGTCAGGGTTAGGAAGGCCGACAGCCTGCAGCTCCACTTTTAGCATTCTAATAGCTCATCTGGTTCCTGATGAGCCCTCTGTTCGAGCTGCTGAATATTCATCTTCCACGGTCTCCACTCACACTGTAAATGGGTTGGCCTGCCATCACAGGGAGTCTCTCGTTTCAACTCAACAACACTAGGCAGATACAGTGACCAGGAAAGCAGTCTAATTGGTAGCAGGTGTGTGGAGGTGGTCCTTTTAAAGGCTCGTACAACACAATGCACACCTTTTCCAGGACTAAAATCCTCCTTAAGACTGAGCTACACACCCTACAGGGGGTTGAGGCCAAATATCTTTATTTCTATCCATCCTGCCTGGTTATCTGTGAAAGAAATGCTGTACATTATTAGGAATATGGAGAGGGAAGGAATTGCAGGAAAGTGGCAGTTGTTGTGCCTGTTAGGTTGAACCCTCTACGAAGACCTGGTGCCCCACAAACAGGGCCCAAGAGTTTGTTTTATGACTTCTTACAGGAATATATTTAGTCTTGTTTAGTGAAACAAGCATGTGTGTGTGTGTGTGTGTGTGTACATATATATTTTTGCACATTGTTTTACAGTTCATAAAGGCCAATCAGTGGTGTGTCGGAGCTTGACATCAATGAGAAGATGTCATTTCACCCAATGTGTTAAAACCAATCAATCATTGTGGACACACACAAACAGCTTACTGCTGAATGATCGTGCTTCAAGCCAACTGCTTGCTGAGCATCACATTTCACAGTTCACATTTTACATTCTGTGAATCTTCCTGTAAAGTGAGGGAGAGGCTGGGATGAGCAGACCACACTAATGAACTGGAGTGTGGAAGGTACAGCCTACAGAAGACACATGGTTGGATCACAGCAGAGGATCATGTCCTCTACAATCTCCAAACAGGCCCGGCTCCTCCACACACAGGGAAGTAATGAAAAGCAGAGCAGTGCAGCCTTCCTCTGGGAACTGACAGCACAACAGACAAACAGACAGATAATGCCAGAGAAAACGAAGAAACCGCACAAAGAAAACAGCAAAAAAAAAATAACCACCGTGTCTTGAATCCTGTGCCGGCCAGTGGAGTTTTCCTTTTCTGGCAATAAAAAGAGAACCAGTCTTGTGTGTATAGATGGTCATTAGCTACTCTGTCATTATACTTAAAGCCAGACAAAGTCACACTTTAAATCATTAGTTGGTCACAGTATGATGATATTATGTGACTTTTCCAGCACAAAGTTTCAGCCATTACAGAAGCATTGTGCTCTCTAACACTTTTCATGAGGTTGACTTGTTTGGCAGATGACAGTAGACAAGATGCCACATAGCTGCAGTACATGGCTATTATATGCATTGTCAGATGTACTTCCAGTAAAGCTGGTGGGCCAAGCCAAAACAATACCCCTGCCACAGACAGATGTTTTCCAGAAAAAAATGTGTTTCATGTAAAATCACGCCAATACATTTTCTTTGCCTATACTCAACCGTCTTCTGTTAAATGTTCGTACCCCAGGAAGACCAACTGTTTCCGTGGCGTCAGCTAATGGGGGATCCAAATAAACAATGTGGTCAACTGAGATACAAACCCAGTAACGTCTAGTAACCTGGAAGCAGTGTCTCCCTGTCCTCATCAGTCATTGACTAGTTTGTGGGCCAGTACTAGGACAGTTCCTTCCTCCTCTCCTGAACAGGCCCGTTGTCCCACTCTGCCTTGCAGGCTGATCTACTCTGCTCTGCTCTCTTTGTGGGACATCCAGGAGGCCAGCCAGGCAGACTGGGGGCAGACAGACAGGCAGGCCAAGTTAGACATGCCTTTGTCTCTCTGTTGGAGTGACTTAGTGACCAAAGGGAATGTATTCCAGCTGTACAGAGTTTGGTCCCGGCGATTATCTCCCCAGCAACACATTGCAGTTGTTTTTTGGGGGACATGCTGGAGGAGTTGTTTCACATTCTGCATAGCTAATGTTTTTTGTTATGGACTATCGGTAGGGGCACACACTGTAGCGATTGTAGGCTTTGTGATCACTTGGTGTTCATCTCTGATCGCTATCTCACCTCTTGCTGCGTTTATGCTGTGTTTTGTGGACCTCCCACAGTTAGCGCATAGCCATTAGCGACTGTCCTTGGTCAATAATTCAGACGCTTTGCCATCGACAATCCAAATTGAGCTCAGGTTTATCCTGTGTTCTTTGGTCATGGTAGAGATGTCTCTGGATTAGTTTCTACCTGTGTCCAAAGTCAATGAACTGGACAAGATTTATAACGGTAAACATGTCAAACATAATGTCCCAAACTTCATAGTCCATGTCAGAGCAAAAACCAAGCCAAGAAGTCAGGCCGGAACTCTCAGTAGACCTCCAACATTGTGTTGAGGTTGGGGAGTTAAAAAAAAATTGCCAGAGCACAGTGAGCTCCACCATAGGGAAATGGAATAAGTTTGGAACCAACAAGACTTTTCCTTCAGGCCAAAGTAGGTATCAGGGCAAGCAATGCCTTGGACAGGGAGTTGACCAGTAACCCAATGGCCACTAAATGAGCTTTAAGGTTTTTCCAGCACAGATAGGAATATCTGATAGAAAGACAACAGTCCCTGCAGCACTCCATCAATCAGGCCTTCATGGCATAGTGGCCAGAAAACTGAGTTAAAGGCAGATGAAATGCTGCCAGAGAGGTCCTTGAGGAAAACCAGATCCTGTGAGCACAGGACATCACAATCCAGTGAAGATTCATTGTTAAACACAATAACAACCCACAGCACGCTGTGTGAATGTCGTTGGTGGCCAAGCTAAAGCCAGGACTTGAACCCGGTAGAACAACAGTGGGGAGACCGTGAAGATCACAGTTCCCAATGCTCCCCAATCCAATCTGATTGAGCTTGAGAAGATTTACTCTGAACAATATGAGAAACTGCCTGAATTCAGGTAAGATAGCCTATTAGAAGCATACCCAAAAAGACACAAAGCTGTTAATGCAGCATTCTACTAAGTACTGAAGAAAGGTACAGAATACATGAGATTGAGATTTTTAGAAGTTGGCACACATTTCTAGAAATGTGTTTTTGATTGTCATTATAGGGATATTGACTGCTACATTTACTTATTAGTCTATAACACAATAAATGTGGAGAAAGTCTGAATACCTTCAGATGGAACCGTATGTTCACAGCTAAGGAAAAGAAAATGGCTGTCAGTGTGTTAGACCCAAGAGGCATATGTGATAGAACTTTGAACACAGAAACCCTTCGACATAAAACTTATTCAGAGAAACAGAATTGAAAGAGAGAACGAGAGTGAAACAAAGATGTCATCAGAGACATCCTGTTTTGTATAAAGAGCCAACAAATATATTTTTACAAGTTCCAAGGAAGATCGAGCAGCTGTACTACTGTTTACTCCTCTACAGACCCCCTCATTTACAGGACATTGCAGGGTCCAAATGAAACATTGCAAGGACATGGCTAAATATAAGCTCCCATTTAGTTCATCCACATTCCCTCCCTCGTGTTGTCATCAGCAGCCGCACTCGAAGAAACAGGCGTAACAAACAGTCCGCACACTAGAGTACACAGTACAAACTGGATCACCTCCACTTGACCCATTTGGAAAACAGCCAGAAAAGTTTTAGTGCTGAAGCGAGGGCAGGCTGGAGCGAACATAACCTAGACAAAGAACTATCAGACAGACATCTTGGTGAGGTCATGGCGCTCTACAGGAAAGACAAGTGGAGAGAGCTCCACCTCAGCCAGCCATGTCAAAGCAGAGCTCAGACTCCCATAAATATTGAATCTGGACAAGTAGCAAGCAATCTCCAACACCCAGTGTCATTAAATGTAATACCTGTCTGACATGATATCACAAAGTAAAAGGTGGGATCATGGAGAGACGTGTGAACCCAGTGCAGCTTCTCAAAGGACAAATAAAGTAGCTTTTTGACCTTGCACATGCCGACAAGGACACACACTCAACTGAAACACGCCAACAGACAGGTCAAAGGAGGCAGGCTGACTAAGGGAAACAAAAACAGACCCACTTCTGTAAACATCTACACACACACACACACACACACACACAGATCCATCATCCCTAATGGTGTGCGAGCTTGGAGACAGGGATAGCAGGGCCAGTGAATCCCATCAGTCATGGACCCAGTGTGTGGTGAAAAGCAGGCCCACCTCACAAGCAAGCTCTCTCAGTGCTGAGGACATTTACATTAGATTTCCATTTTTGTCATTTTGCATACTTTTTAGCAACTTCACAGTCAGTGTATACATTTTAAGATACAGTAGCTAGGATTCACAACCACAGAACTTCTACTAAATGAAATAGCTATCAGAAAAGTCACAACTATAAGTAAGACAAAACAGTATTAAATATAGCAAGCGTTATTTCACAAATAAAAGAGGGGGTGAAGGCCTTTTAGGTAATCTTTAAATAGGTAGGGTTTCAGGTGTTTTTTGAAAATTCTATCCTAGCCTCAAGGGAAGCTTGTTCCACCATTGGCGTGTATGGACAAAAAAGGGTTGTTCCACCATTGGCGTGTATGGACAAAGAGGATTTGTTCCACCATTGGGGTGTGTAGAGAAAGAGGAGTTGTTCCACCATTTCAGTGTATAGACAAAGAAGAGTTGTTCCACCATTGGTTGTATGGAGAAAAAAAAAATATTCCACCATTGGCGTGTATGGACAAAAAAGTGAGTTTTGACAGAAAATCTGGAGCAACTATTCCATAAGAGAAAGGATGACCAAAAGCCTAGCCATAGGAAGGAGAGGTACCACTTATTGTTCAGCCATGGTTCTTCTCACTCTGGGAGAGGAACACTGTAGAGCTGTCAACTGTGAAAGTTGACACAATGTCTTGGAGTGGTCAAGCTTTACTATAGGAAGAAGAGCAGCTCTGTCTAGTCTGGGTTAAGCTTTAGGTGGTGGGCCAACATCCAAGCTGAGGTGTCAAGGTGAAACAAGAAGAGTATTTATCAACCATCTGTGAACAGCCATTGAGCTACGGTTTTTAATGAAAATATTTGTCTTTACATTAAAATGTTCGACGATAATTTTCGGATATATACTCTATAAATAAAAACATGCAAATGCTTTTTATACTATTAAAGCTACCTGTAATTGTGTCATTCCAAAGTACTATGCCTTCTGCTGACCTATTAAAATCTTCCAACATTCAAACGGTGGTTTGAATCCTAATTTTAAATTGGTTGATAGATGTGTTACATGTAGGCAGAAATTAACAAGGAGGTGTGGCATATAGCCAATGGTTAAGAGCTGCTCATAGGCACAACACAGCTCTAATTACCTTTTCAATACCAATAAGGCAGAACACACCCCTGTGCCTTATAGCTTAAACACATTTCTTATGATATTTTCATCAAGAAGGTTGCAATTAAATGAAAATCTATTTCAGACTCAAGGGAGGGTGGAACCCCTTAAAAGGTCAATTATCCATTCTGAAGCAATAATAGAACATGACAATCTTTTCAAAATTACAGTTCTTGTGTTAATCCAAGCCTATTCTTTATGTCAATACCAAAAACAATTATATTCATTTCGGATCTGGTCCAAACATATGAAACCTTCATGGACACGTAGATAGTTTGCTGTTGCAAGAAAATATAACATGATCAGTAGGTAATTTAAGGGCTTACTGAGTGTTCTTAGCAATTTAACTTGCTTGAATAAACTCGTTGGATTGTCATTAAAGGACCCACATGGTTTAGATAGCTTGCTGTTGCAAGAAAATATAACATGATCAGTAGGTTATTTACCTCAAATGCATACAGTCAATTATTTGCTGGATATTTCTTCAAGTCATGCAAGAATCATAGATAAAATCCACAGTTTAAAGGGCTAACTGAGTGTTCTTAGCAATTTAACTTGCTTGAATAAACTCTTTGGATTATCATTAAAGGACCCACATGGTTTAGTTTGCATGTGGTGTGTAAGTCATCATGTGCATGTACCAAGTCTGCTGTATTCAACGTGTTGGGCAACACCCTTTAGATTTTATTTGTTGCCGAAAGCATACAATTAGGCTAACTGTTAACACAACACTGCCAGCACACACAAACACACACACACACAAATCGACGACAGATAGACTCTTAAATGCTTTGCACACAGAGCCAGTGGGTTTTTGGCTAGCATTGTCCTAAAAATATAAACAAGCTTTCCCACACACACACACACGTGCGCTCAAACAGGATTAATAGTGCAGGTGTGCTTTGAAGAGTTCCCCCCTCACCCCCAGGGTGACTGTGTCAATGCTGACTTCAATAAAACAATTGGCAAACACGTACTGGACCATTCAACCTGACGTTCTATTGCAGGCTCATCTCACTGTCATTACAGCCAATGGTATGGTGCCGAGCCACACCTGAGCGCCACGTGAAGAGGGACCGCTGCCTGGGTGGAGCGGGTGGAGGTTGTCGGTGTGCGACAGCAAAAGGCTGTTTCTACTGTCCCCTCACATTCATCCCCTCACACACAATACCTCACCAGGCCTCAACGCAGGGTGGAAGAGAAACAGAGAGGGAAAGGGGGCGGATAAAGACAAGAGTGAAGGATATTCTCTTTAGGAGCAATAAGAAATGGTAGATGGGGTATGAAACATGGAGGGATGTAGTGATGGACAGCACCCCTCTATGCAGACCCGGAGTTTCCACTCAATTTCCCCCTATTATTTCTGCACCATCCCCAAGATAACATCTCGGTCGCTCTCTCTGTAGTCCACATCTATGATGAGGTATGCATAAAATTAGCTGTTTGACAGGGGGAACATGTCCAGAGGCAGCTTGTTTCAACCCCCCGTATCCCTCAGTAACAGCCGGGAATCTGATAGACAAGGACAGGCCTTTTTAAAATAGGCCCCCACAGAGACTGTTTTAGAGATGAGGGAGGGGGAAAATTAAGCATAAAATTATACAATTCTTCCATAAGAATGTCTTCGCGTCGTAACTGACACTTTGATGCCTCCCACTCCACCGGCCGCCTCAGCGAAACCGCCAAGTGCTTTTCAGTCGGTGAGAAGTACCGGACCGTGCGCGTTTGAGAGTGCACCGTCCTTTCTGCTTGTCCTCATTACAGGACATCGAGGTGTGTGACTCCAGCAGGTCAGGGGGTGCTTCCTGTTCCTGGCTTCTCCAAAAACCCTTCATAACCCCTTAAAAAGGCAGCCATTCCCTGCCTATTCACTGCTATCCCAGTCCAATTACATATCAGTCCACCATGCCCTCTCCTTTCACACACACCCGGCCCTGTCACATTCTGATACGCGGGATGTTACAATATTGAAGGTCGGCTCGTCTATACACTTAACCTCATTTCCCATGCTGCTGACCCTCTCCCGGAGGAGGTTTTTTTGATTGGTGTTGGTTTGAAAGGGGGACTATGAGCAGAAGGGAAAGGGATGAGAAGTGCCTCGCCTCACCGGGACCTGATATGGGGCTTTGTGAGGCGTCGCTCTTGACTGCAGCTATAATGGTTTCAATTAACCAGGGGATAAGGGAACTAATCTGGCCAAGCACAGGTGAGCCAGTCAGGCAGAATTCATGTACACAAACTAACGAAAGCCGAGATTAGCCTACAAAATGTACAAGGGGTCGGCCCTGTCCTGACTGTCCAACCAACACAGTCGACAAACAGGAAGAAGGAGGGGTGGAACGGGATGGACACGGAAGAGCGGAAACAGGACAGAGAAATGGGGCAGAGTAACTGATGAAAGAAATACATTAGGAAGGGAAAACATATTTGGGTGAAAAGAAGGGGACAGAAGGAGACGGAGGGAGAAGGTGACCTTTAAAAGACCTTGAGAAAAGACACGAGAACAAATAGGATCCCAGGATAAGGAGAAGAGGAGAAAAGGAGAGGCCCGACTCCTCAAAAGAGATTAGAGCTCATTTGCATTCTGCCTTTTTACCCCGAACTCCAGAGTCACTAAAGCCTCTAAAAGCAGTTCCTACCCCCTCCTCAAAAAGACAGCAATCTGAGTGATCTTGACAAATTGGGCTGCTGGAAAGGAGGGTGCCTATGTAATTTCTAGGGAGGGATTATAGACAGAGAGTGGCATTTAAGACGGGACAGAGATATAACAGTAATTGGCTGATACGTTGGGGAGCTCTTGCCTCTAATCGTCTAAAATGTACTGAGGAGAAAACATTGTAGAGAGGGGGGAAAGTGGGGGGAAGTGATCCAAGAAAGAGGCACCGTCTCACCAAGAATGCAATTGACATACTTTGTTGAAGAAAATTCCTTAAGCAATAATCAGACAAAAGACTTTCTGTCTACATTATGTGTTTGTATTAAAATGAGATATGGAACTCATCCTTAATCCTTAGTAAAGAAAAAAAAAAGACTCAAAAGACTTCAAAGCTGGATTAATGTGTGGCTGGACATACCAATTCCACACTGGGTGACTTTAAGTGAAGTATTAATATTGTAAAACATGGAGCTAATCGTGGGTTTAGTTTAAAAATATCCTTTGACCTGTTGTATAGGTCTCAGAATTAATTTTATGCTCCATGGATATCAAATTTTATGGTTTTACGGACTTTTACATTCAAGAAATAATGAAAAAGTCCTCATATTCTTCCACAGGAACCATCTAGGCTTGTAGGGCTACAATATGTGTATGGTTAGCTGCCTGCTAGCCTGTTGCATTTCATTACCACGGTCCAAGGTTCTACTGTGCCTTCTTTGATGTGCTAATGTTAAAATGCTGAACCAATGTTAACCCATTTTAGAAACAACAAACATTTGTTTCAAGGACCCAGAAATGGGTCAGAGCGTATATGATTTCAATGTTTCTTTCACGTCTATAGTTTACCGTAAGAACGCTAGGAAGGGAAATGTGAGAAATGGGCCAATTTAGAGCTGAACAAAAAAAGAACGATAAAAGGACAGATACGGAGAAGTAAAGTGAGAGATGAGAGGCAAAGAGACAAAAAGACAGGAAAACATGAAAGCTGGGCCAGCAGCAGGGAAAACGTTGCTGGGGTAACATCAACAGGGGGTAGACAGAAATGCTTGAATGGCATTTTCTGAATTTAACTTAACTGTTAAGTACAGAGACAGACAGGGAGCTGAAGTGGGCATATTGATCTACTATCACTTACAATGACATGAGGTGTTCAGATATTCAACAAGCTGAAACAAAAGGATTCTGTCAGCATGAAGGAATCTGTGCTTTCTGTGTGAGAAAAAAGAATGTATCTGAGTCAGAAAAAAAGTTTGAAAAAAGTTGACAGAACAAAAGATAGAGACGGAAAAGTAAGAAAAAACAGAAGACCATCTGTTCCTAGTTAGGTATGGGGTCCCTTGGTAAAATGCTGCACAACCCACCATTTCCTAGCATATTGTTACAGCTCTGTAATACTCCATAGATGTAATGAAGCTGCCTTTACTCATACTTTACAAACGAACATGAGACCAGAGGTCAAAACAAAAAATGCAGTACATTTTCGGGTACATACGTTTATAGTATGTTATGGAGATTTACAAATGTTTTGCAAAGAAAGAAGGTGAAAGTGCACTGTGAATAGTTTAAGTCAGAGAAGCATGACAAAGGCAGAGAAAGTGCTGCAAACAGTTGTTGACAGACAATGTTCAACAGAATGCCTGGAACAAAGACTCAGTCTCCCAGTCAAGTGGCCTGATTGCTATGACATCCACATCTGTTAGCTGAAGAGTTTCATACCCTCCTCTATCCCCGGAGACCAGTTAAGTTTCGATTTTAAAGAAACTGGAAAACCGCCGTCTGTAATTAGGTTACATGTAGATGGAAAAAATAGAGTTAATTAACTCAAACAATATTCTAATCAGACACCCCCCACGTTCCCTCAGCTCCCCCGACCAGCCCCCAATCTAAATCCTCTCACAAACCCTCGGGAGACTTACCGTCATACCAACCAAGAGGATCCGGGCACTCAAACAAGATCATTTGGTGCTAATTTCCCAAACAGGAAAGCACTTAAGACATGCATTGATTGAGGGGAGTAAACGGGCACACACACAGCTAATGAGCCAAGCGGAACATATGGAACTGGCACACTGGTGAAAAGCAGGAAAACAACTTTTAGTCACTTCTTTTCTTCTCA
Organism: Novumbra hubbsi; assembly: GCA_016801125.1. Taxonomy (NCBI): domain Eukaryota; kingdom Metazoa; phylum Chordata; class Actinopteri; order Esociformes; family Umbridae; genus Novumbra; species Novumbra hubbsi. The sequence goes on from JACXGK010000781.1 coordinate 32,404, forward strand.
GAGAAGAGAGGCAGTTCCTACGCCAAGGCGAGGAGGCAGCTTCCTTCAGCACAGGAAATGTGAACGGGAATTGAAAGAGTGTTTTTTCCGGACGCAGGGGAACTCTCCGCTGATAACAGACGCAGATGCATCTCTGAAACAGTGTCATCTGCCACGCGCCTGTCTATCTGCCAATGTGTCTATCTGCCAATGTGTCTATCTCCCTGCCTGCCACCCTGTCCCAGGGTACACATGGGATTTCTCCATACTGTCAACACTGCCCTAACCATTTCTTTGATGATTTATTAAACCATGTAAATAGTACCTACGTTCACCTTATGCGATCTATTAGGAGATGAAACCTGTTAAAATGTTCATGTTATGTGTCACATTATTTATTCGTGCACTATTTTGAAACATTCCTCAATACCAGTGGCCTTTCAAAACTTGTCGAGGTGATTTTAAAACACGTATGCATTACTGTACATCCTTGTCAAAGCCACTGTAGTCTCTGAAAACACTATATAAGAAGACAACAGTGGCCAACTAGCTACACCCAGATTGGATAAAACGAACTAGCTGTACAACTTGACCCAATTGGTAACTACATCCCTAAGTATAACATTGTAATTTACGCCTGTTCTGTATCAGATTACATTTAAGCTAGTTCGCTATCCAAATAATCAAATTTAAGAGAGCTGGTTTTACTAAAAGATGACATGAAGCACATTTGTTAGTCATAGAACGTCTAACACTTTTTAATGATTCAGAAATGTTCTATCTAAATGTTTTCATTTAGTTTAGTAAAACCCACAGTTCATAGGACCCCTACCCAAGGACAATAAGCTGAAACGTTAGGCCTTTGGTTCACTTCTAGTTCATCAATTGTTTTCATTTGTGAGTAAGTACTTTTAACTTAATTTAACTAGGTATAAACATTTTAGAATTTAAGGTATAGTTGCAGTCAGAAAACGTAATTGTAGGTAGTGAACGGTTTCATCTTAACTGAAAGGTTTCAAGATAAAATTCCCAAGCTTGCAATGTGCAAAGTCTGTTATGAATATCTAGTATATTACTAACACTTAAAATTAAGAATGTATAACTGAACAAGTCACTCTCTTTGGAGTCAGTAAAAAAAGTGTGATTCAAAGCAATTAAACACACTAATGTCTGTTAAACCAGATGAAATGACCAAAATCATCAACTAAGCTTGAGCAACACATAATAATGAATATAGTCAGTCATCATTCTTACCATGTGCTAGTCATGACGCAACTATTAGTGTAGTAGTAGTAGCATTTAAATATGTTGTTTTTGTCACTATGTCATCCTGTGAACCCCCAGACACAGATGGATAAGTGGATGGCTGATCTACAAGACAAACTGCTTTGGAAGCCGACTAATACCAGAGTGCTTTGGATGGTCAGTCACACCCAAAATGTGACAAGGGCCAATAACTTTCCTGTCAGTCTATTTGTATTTTAGACACTGTTTCTTTAATGGCTGCAGTACATTTGACAAATTATTCCATAACAGAGCCAATTAGAAATCACACAGACAATTCAATCAACCATCCATTACATCTGGCCCTTACTTTGATTAGAAAATCAATTTCAAATGTCACATCATTTTCCATTACTCACAAGAGAGGACAGCATGATTGAAAAAAAAAAAAAAATACAAAAAGGTTCAAAGTAAAAAGAGAACTGTCTCTACCCATTTAGATAGGGCCAGATATTCCATGTCAGATGCGTGAATAGTTTACAGGGGGACTACAACAGAGAGACTGTCTAGCCTATATCATACCGTTCTATCTCATCAGTTATGTGCTGTGTTATGGGGGGAGACTTTCACCAAATTGTCTTTTTGTTCTTGCTTCAAAAACAGCATTTAATTAAGTGTGAGACAAGAACAACATTTTCCTGTGATCGTCTTCATTGCTAGCACATTGTCAAGAGACAAGTAACAAACAGGATTAGCAGATAAAACAAAGTTCTATTGGGACTCTTGGGATTCCATGGCTCATGGAGCACTGGTTTGTGTTGTACACACCTGCTTCACCTCCCTTCCTACTCACCCTCTGCCCTTCCCTCCACAACAAGCTTCTCGTCTCACAAATAAACCTGGCCAGCTATTTGCGTCGGAGGAGCTCCGTGGCCAAGGTCGTTCCCCAGAGTGTGCCGGGCCTGAGGTTCCACCACATTCACAAGGGTCACACAGCCTCCCTCTCCCAGGCTGCACCTGCGCTGTGAAGCCTTTTTCTGGGAGCCCGGACAGGCAGACAGGCAGAGGGATGGAGGGCTCAGGGGAATGGATTTGTTGGCCGTAATCTCATCAGCTTTGCTCTATTCCAGTTCACTACAGCCAGTGCCACTCTGTTTTAACTCCTCAAATGTATTCATACGGTGATAAGCAAAGACTTCTGGTGAGACACGGCCTTTCTGGAGGTTTGAAGTCAGAGGGGGCAGGTAGACCAGCCCATGTGGCCCGGCAGCCAGGGAGGAACGGACAGCCGGTGCCGTGCTGGGTGACAACTCCACGCACTAGACACACTCCGAAACAACATGCCATACAGCACTACTGTGTGCTACCGTAAAACCCCACTTACTAACAGAAACAATTCCAATGCCAACCACCATATCGGTTTAGCATAACTTCTGTCTCAGCAGTCGAAGGCATCACCAGGCCCAGCACCCCTCTCGCCTATAACGGTCATATCTCCCAACGGCACAGCCTCATCCACTCACTGCATTAGACGTGTCTCCAACATGAACACAGTGCCGGGATGAGCCTTGGAGAATTAAACATGCATATTTGGCTGCTGGTAGAAAAAGACGGTGTTGTTGGGCCAAAACGGGTCACAGTGGTGTGCTCTGCCATATATGCGCCCCCGTGCTTCACGCACCGCTATACCTCAGAGGGGGAAGGCCACTGCTGAATCTGCACTCACAGACAGACGTCGACTTCGGCCGAAGTGCCAGCGTGCCGTCCGCATTCATTGGCATTCCGCTCGGGTAGCGAGAGCGCCACGCAATCTCGGCTCGCAGTCGCTGACGTTATTACATTTCACAGATGACTTTGCAGCCGCATTTTCCCCAGGAAAAGAAAAGTGAAGAAGAGCAAGTCGAAAGCCAGCTGTGAGCAGAGCCGTCGCCGGTCCGACTGCGGCAGCAGAGGCAACAGGATGTGCACCGCGTAGCACAGTAGCACAGTTTACCGGGTGTTTCCATTGTTCCGTTCACATGTTCGGCGGTTTTCATTTTAGCGCAGGCGGTTACTACAGTGTCCCACGTAGGCGCTGATGTGGAGTCGTTTGCCCCAAAACATCAAAACCACTCGCTTCACACTTGGAACTCCACGGTTAGGAGTCTAATAGAAATATCAACAACATATTACACATCCAACCACAAATGAGGGTTTTTCAAAGAACTCTCTGTTGTTCACAAAAGTCCCCAACTGCGTGTCTAATTGTGGCTCTAGGGCCACCCTCCAGCTGTAGCACAGGCCTATGCATAATGCACATACACCAGTACCAGTCCTCCATTCACAATCCTCTCCAACTCAGAACGGAGCCAAAGAAGTATTAAGACAATCGGGTAGGACTACATTATGCCCCAAAATGTTAATCATGTGGGTGATTTCACACCTGAAGTGTCGCGCCAACTGTTGTGAGCCAAGTTACACTCCTTTATTCCGTCTCCTTTAACAGAGAAAATTGGAGCAGCTTGAGAAAATGGGAGGGAAAAACACTTTTTACTGCGAGAGACAGGGCATGTTGCGTTCAAAATGACTTCAGAGAATGGATCATCCAGACAGTCGGTGGGGCCAGAGAAACATTCCTACACAGCTATGAACCCAGCCTTAACTTAAATAATGGAATGCGTCCCATCACACAGCAGAGGTGTCAGACTGATGGCAATTTGTGAGTGACTGAGCAGCATTTACCTGGCTATATTTAGCCTCCCACGGCGGGTTGTTCCAATGTTTGAGATTTCACAGCGGTAATTGGAGCACTCTCCTCCAGACGGGAGAACAATATTTGCTGTAATTTGACCTGTGACCCCTGAGCTAGAGGAATATAGATCTAATGAGAAGAGTGGAGGAGCTTTAGTCGACGGGAAGAATACCACTTTATTGTCTTTGATCAAGGTGTAAACGTATATATTCTTTCATCCAGACTTGCCTGGATTCAGAACCAAATCAGCTAAAGCACACAAACACACATACATACACACACACACACACACACATAGAAGATGCGGATGGAAATCTGCTTATAAAATATGTTTCTTTCCTATAATTTCCATACATTTTCAGCAATTCATTGTGGCTCTGACATGTATCGACTAACATAACGTGAAATGCATGCGTATGACTCTGCATTGCAGAGACATTAAACTCAATAAAACCAGGCTACCATGACATACACAAGTTCTTAATAACCAGGGAAGGATGCTGAAGGAGAGGTGTGCCAAAGTATCCCTCAGGGAGAAAAAGAGACAATAGAGAGGGGAAGGCGTGGAAGAGAGAGACAGCATAGAAGTGTAAGTAGCCTAGATATGGCTTCATTAGAAGGTAACAGAACCTCTAGCTAAAAATATAAAGTCTATGAGGCATGAGATCATTAGCGGTAGTGGAGTGAGTAGGTGTGTGTGTGTGTAAGGGGGAGGGAGTGGGGGTGCTGTATCTCTCATTAGCGTGTCTCTCTCTGACTCCCTGTCTGTGTTCAGGAGATCTGGAGAGGAGATGAGAGAGGATGTATCTTCTTGAATGGAATGTCTCTTCCACTTTGGCCCACATGCAGTATCTCAGCCAACATACACATATGCCTAACGTAACCATCGTGTAAAGTATATATATGTAAAGGCATCCCCAAGGGGCGAGAAACGGGCGCTAAATTGAGCCCTGAGAGATGGTTTAAGGGGAAGTCTTGGTGGACTCGGGTCGGTAAATGTCTTCTTCCTTCCTGCTGCTTTTTACGGCCAGCAGTAAAATCCCTCAGTGGCTGTGCCCTCAGCGGGTTTAGTGTGGCAGGAGAAAGGGAAAGAGAGCAAAACAGCTAGCTGAGGAAAAAACAGACAGAGTCCGCTGGGTGAGGAAGAGACAGACAGCTAATTGTAGAAAAGTGACAGACAGCTAGGTGAGGAAAAGAGACAGACAGCTAGCTGAGGAAAAGAGACAGCCAGCTAGCTGAGAAAAAGTGAAAGACAGCTAGGTGACAAAAACAGACAGAGCTCGCATGGTGAGGAAGAGACAAACGTCAACGTGAGGTAAAGAGACAGACAGCTAGGTGAGAAAAAGAGAGAGACAGCTAGGTGAGGAAAAAAGAGACTAGATAAGGGAAAATAAGTAAGAGAAAAAGCCCAAGTTGCACAGTTGCAGAGAGACTAGGGATGGGGTTATCTTACAGGGTCCAACTAATCAAATTCATGTCATCTTCAGGGCCTGAGAGCCCTGAAATATGAAATCTTTAAGTCACAGGCCAAATGCATAAATTCAGCTCAGTCCAGCCCCAAGTTGTGGATGGTGGAAGGCTTAAACCTGTCAATCTGTTGTGTGTCTGTCTGAGGGGACTGAAGGCTACAGTGACAGAGACCAACCTCCCCCACACATAGGCCGGCCGTACTGGCCCCTCAGACGGGCTCAGACACCAACAGGCCACATATAAAAGCTCTAGCTAAGCCCTGGACACACTCCTGTAAAATTGAGCCTTCAGAAAAAGGCTTACAAATCCCATCTTTAACAAAAGAGGGGTAGGAATTAGTGGGATTTAGGCACGTCTGTGTTAAGCAGGGTGGTATACATCTTTAACGCATCTCTCTGTTGACCAGTTTACAAGTTTTCTGAAAGTGCACCTGACGTGGGTCTGATCTGGGTAGAAACCTGTGAACAGACCCATATGGACGTCACCTAAATGACCCTATGTACAGACCCATATGGACGTCACCTAAATGACCCTATGTACAGACCCATATGGACGTCACCTAAATTACCCTGTGTACAGACCCATATGGACGTCACCTAAATGACTATGTACAGACCCATATGGACGTCACCTAAATGACCCTGTGTATAAGTAGCTGTGGATATTCACTAGTGTTACATGTTATACAATGAATACAGGATAATGGATATACCAAGTGTTACTAATTTGTTATCTCTTTGTCATGCTTGTTATTTTACTGGATTATTGGACAAGGGCCTGTAAGCATTTCAGTGTCTGTCTACACATGTTGTTCACCATGTCGGTGGCGATATAAATTTGATGTGGTTTTGTTAGCTAACACCTCAACCTCCGGTAACTCCTTCAGCATTCATCCTTGTGCCATCGAACACAACTCAATGTTGCCTATCCCCACCTTACTAGATGACCACGAGCAGGCCAAATAGCTATATTCACTTAGGGAAAGGTTGAAAATCACATGAAACATTCATGGACATTAAGGTTGCTGTTACCAGCACATTTGACTTGGAGATAAACATTGGCTTGCATTATGCTTTTACTGAAATCCTTGTAGAACGTTCAATCCAAGTGATAAAAAATAATGTTTCTCTTCTCCTAAAATGAATTCACAGAATGAAGATAAAAACAATATTTCGGTGTATTTAATAAATATTAAATATCAGAGAAATAAAGGCATGTTTTTTTGTCTATATATAGAGAAACATGTTTAGGAAAGATACAGAAAGACTACAGTTTTTGGTTTTAATACAGCCTATGAAATAAGCCTGCTCTGTACTTTAGTGGCATACTTGCACATAGTGGAGAGGCTTAACCACTAAATACACCGGGTCTGGGCCCCATCAGATTACCTTCTCACCTCATAGTGCTGGGAAACGCACTCCAATTGAACCAATTGAGTATCAAGTCCCACTTTGAGATATTCCCAGTTAAACTACCCAGTAGCTTCACGAACCACAATGCAATAGATCACGCCCCTGGAACCATAACCATGAAGAATAATTGAATGGACATATATTGGAAGGCCATATTTCATTAAGAACATATACAGGAATGTAAGCAGCTACTGTGGTTTTGTGGGTGGAAACCCCTTTGCAATGAAGCCACTAGAACTTCCTGTAAAGCCAAGACGTCTGTAAGTAGGGGGCTCCAAAGGTGTTGAAGCTGTTTAAGGGGCTGTATCGTAATTGCAAATGACCACCACAGTTTAGCAATGAGCCTGGACTATGCCACTAACTGACAAGTGGCTGGGAACACCCATTGTCGATGAATATTGACCAGCAATGGTGTAGCAACTGCCTTAAGTGGCCCTCACATACCGTGACCAAGCAGAGTAGAAAATCTAAATATTGGTGAATCTCAAACCAGCACCGTGCCCCTACAAACTTGACCGAATGGAATCTTTTGGTCAAAACACAGATTGTCATTTCAAAGAAAAGACTATTACCATGTTCTGTTACTAATTCAGAGAAGGTTATAGACCTTTATTGAGTCTGTTGAGTAGATTTAAATATTGTAATTTTCTTTTTCAAAATACATCAAAACACACATTGTTATTTGGAATGTCATCAAAAGCTCTGCAGAAGACATAGTACATTAGGAAAAATAATGAGGTGGTCACAAGCTCTGCAGAAGACATACTATGTTAGGACAAATAATAAGGTTGTCTAAAGGTCTGCAGAAGACATAGTACATTAGGACAAATAATGAGTTGGTCACAAGCTCTGCAGAAGACATACTACGTTAGGACAAATAATAAGGTGGTCAAAAGGTCTGCAGAAGACATTGTACCTTAGGACAAATAATGAGGTCTGTATGTCATGTCTATATTGGCACCAACATCCTACAAAGGGGGTTTCACGGTCCAAACGTACTGATACAATTTCAATAAAGATAAAAATCAACAACTAAAGACCAGGGATGCACCAATACACCAGTTAGACAGTAATAGGCAAAACATAATAATCAGGATTGGCCAATTGCTTTAAAATGCCGACTGTGCTTTTGAATGCCTGAATAGGCATCATTTATTCTTTGTTCTTTCTTTGCTGGAGTCATGTGTTGTTGGGGTGCACTGTGACCAGATAATGCAGTGCCATGCTGTGTTGCATCAAGGAACCACAAAGATGTTTTCCCCGTGTTATATTTGTCTTATTGTTATTCTCTGTTGCAGTTTTGTGGAAATATTCAAATGCCTTGTTTCCCATTGCATAACATACAATTAGAAAGAGAATGTGAATGTTTTATTATCATATAATTGAAATGTGTCATTATTACACAAGAATATAAATTACAACATAATATTAAACATACAAAAAATTCCAGAACAAATATACTGTAAACATTGAAGAAGGTTGGAAATTCTCCATTTCATTTCTGGTCGCTCATGTTGACCTTCACGTGAAGCCACCCATAGATCACCCAATTTGTCTGTTTACTACTTTACTTGGAAACAAGAATCTAGATATCCATCTGCACACTCATTGATTCTCAGTGGGCAGGTTGCAGCAATGAGGATAAATGAGAAGAGAATGGCCCAGTCACCATTGTCCCGGGTTATTTAGACTGTGGGGCCCCTCCCTGGAGTGCCAAGCCAGGCAAGCGCAGGCCCACATAGGTACTGCAGACCACTGCGTCACAATACGAGTATAGGAGGCCTTGCACTCCAGGGAGCTCCAGCGCCTCTCTCCTCAATCTCTGTCTCCCGGTCCCCAGGGGGAGGGGGTGGGATTAGCGGAGCAAGGAGAGCACATAAATTTCAGCTGCTGGTGCTGAGTCGTTCCCTATAGCCCCCCCACCCACCCACCCCCCACCCCCACGGACGGGCTGCGAGCTGAGTCGTTCCATGTCCCCTCACTCCGTCCGTCCCGGTCACCCCCCCCACCCCCGGGAACGGCTAGGAGCTGAGTCGGCCATGCTGCAGCCCCCTTCCCTCTCCGCTCCTCATGCTGGGCCGTAAATACTGAGCAGCATCAGGAACAGCAGGTGCTATCACTCCCTATCATTAATTATCCTTGCCGCATCACTCTGGGGCCCTCTCCGTTTCTCCCTCAACTCCAGATCTCCGGCGCAATCTCTCTCCCCATTCCCCCAGCTCTCCCTCATTGTCTCTCACCTTCTCTAATCCAATCCATCTCTCCGATTCTCTCAATGCCTACAGCTTTACGGTAGTGACATCACCTCTCCTGCTCTGCGTCCTCCATCTCTTGGCCGATATCCCCCCACCCCCCCCCCCGTATCCATCTCGCAGTCATTTCTTCCCCGATGTGTCTCAATCTCTGTCCAACATTCTATCAACTTCTCCCCGGTGACTTCTAGCCCGCTGACAGCCAGCCAGGGCAGGTTTCTCTCCTCTGCTCCTCAGATGCTCCTCTTCTCTCCTCACATTCTCACTGTGAATGTATTCCTGCTGGTGCCAGTCAGGAGACGTCACAGAGATCGATGGAGAACTGGAGTGAAAGAAAGCCCTTTACCCCAGCGGAGAACTCTGAAATAACGCTGAATCAAAAGAGAAACACCACATGAGAAAACCCCAAGGCCAACAAGGCTAAAGATGTAAGAGTGAGCCTGGGAACAATGTGGTAACACACATAGAGACCAGGCCCTGGCATGGTCGTTTCCCAGTCAGACACAGGTGAGAAGGCCTTCAGTCAGCCGTGAAAAACCCTGGAGAACATCTGGCACGACCACAAAAACAAACAGAGACTACCCCATCCTTGAGTTCAGGCTGCCATAAACCTGTCCGTGAACTCCAAATGCACAAACCACCTCTCAAGCTGAGCCCGGCGACAGGGTAACAGGATGTCAGCCTATCCTCACAGATGGGGGAGGGTGATAATGACACCTAGGGGGCCTGGGGTTCTGGTGGTAGGCTGGGTGCTGGAGACGGAACGGGATGTGTACGTCAAAGTGTACGGCTCAGTCCCATAACCTCCTTATGAGTCTGACCAAACATTGCCATACACCCAAATGCGACTGTAAACATCCACGCCGAAACATAAACACTTCCGCAGATACAGCCCTCACCAAGCCACAGGGGAGTAGCCAGAACCTAAGCACTCACAACAAAATCAACTCTTTTGAGCTGCATACATGGATACATGGCATACGCCTCTCCCCTTCTCTGCAGAGCGATCTGTGTGAGAACAATGCCGACCATTTCTTTATTCAGTTGTGCTGCAGCTGTAAACCCCACTGTCATCTCCGGCCTGATTCATTGAGTTGGCCTCTTCACAGAACAGGTGCTGTCTGTGTTTTCACATGATTGTCCTCAGCAGAGCCCCCTCCAGCCACTGCAAACTTACGGCCTGTCTTCTAGGACACACCCTCTGGACTCCTCGCAGAGGCCGGCCACTTAACCAGTTCTATTGGACTGCGGTCATTCAGGGAGGACAGCGTGTGAATTAGTTCTTCTCTTGCTAGGAGCAGTGACCAACTGGACTTATGGTTAAACAAGAGGTTTGATGGCTCTGATCACCGATGAAGCATATGACAGTCGAGCCTGTGAACAAAGCAATCTGCTGAGCCAAAACTGATTATTAGTGAACAGGCAGGCTTATCTCGACTGCATCTGAACCTTGGGAATCAACCGCTCAGCCTTGTCTCCAGCTCTGTATTATTACACCAATCTAACACAGCCTGTCCTCTAATCGTCTCAGGTGTTCTGAGCATCTCTAATAGCACAGAGAAGGTAGCTAATTCCACTAATCCCTTTGAAAACCCAAAAAGTTCCAGTTGGAGCGATGCGATATGGGCAGTCAACGGTAAAGGAATCTCAATCTTCCTCCAGCACCACAGAGCAGATATGTGGTGTTTAACATATTAGTGTAACCCATTATGATAAAGCAGAGCTCATACTGGGCCTCAGTCAATATGATCCTCCTATTCTTTCCTATTGATCCTCATCCAACCACAAGTGGAGTCAGGAGACGGATTGAAAACAGATAAATAATAAGTGTGAGTGGAAACACTGAACTGCATAACCTTTTAACGCATTACTGTGTCAGGGTGAGTGTCTATCTGTGTGTCCGTGTGTGTTTCCGTGAGCAGCTCAGAACAGAAAGAAGAGTCTCCAGGAGCCACCAGAGAAGAAGAAAACATCGACTGTGTTCTTGCTACCTTGTGCAATGCCTCCCTGCCTGTACCAAAGACCACAGAGAACAGTCCGGAGATGTCCTCACATTACTGTACCCACACAGCGAGTGAAAAGTGAATGTCTAGCACGTGCAGGCGTCTTTGTCTAGATCTATTTACGAGGAGAGAGAATGTGTGCGAATGCATGTGTGTGTGTGAACGTGCCATTTGGGTACAAAATGGAACTGTACCAAAATGAATAATTTCCCTTTACACATGCAGTAACCTTTCCTTATTGCTGATTGAGGCACCACACTTGAATTCATGTTTATTCAGCTTTACAACATGTAGGCCTTCATTGAATCTATGTCTTCAATGGAAAGGAATGACAACATTCTTGCTTATGATCTCTTAAGGTTGAGCAGCTTTTGTGCAGTGTGACTGGGTTTGAATTCCAGCAGTGTGTAAAGGCTTTTAATCCTCTGAGGGGGGTCTCTTGGAAGATTCTGGCAGAGATGCAGCACAGCTGTTGGAATGATTCACAACATGCACAGCTCTTTTATTTACTCTGGTAATAATACAATAATAAGAATGTCTCTTTTGAATATCTCCTTTCATCCTCTGTAAATTATTCAGGATAAAAATGATTCTCATTAATTACTATTCCCATTACATGATACAGAACAAACTACTGATAAAACCGATTTCAAGCCATGAGAAAGTATATAGAGGGAGTTTGCTGATGAAGGCACATACATCACAAGTCTCTGAGTGACTCACGAGTCTGAAGCGGCATCCTGTACTCACCTCATTTAATTTATCTCTAAACCTTCACCTTTGCAAACTTAGGTATGTGAATGAGACTCATCAGGGTTGTAGAATTCATTAGATCAAATAATAAAAGGTCAGTTGCCGAAGGAATAGATATTAAGAACAAAAAAAATCTGACTGCTGAGGATTTTTTTTATTTCTAATATCAAGAGACAAGCGCCCCCTAGTGGAAAACAGAATCACATTGACAGCTTGGCGATGTAGATTCACATGATGTACATTTATTTTCCATGTGGTAATACTTGAAGGTTTCCGAAGGAAAATAATGGCCAAGAACAAGAGTCTGAAGTATAATAATAGTTTGTCCAAAAGAGGACTTCATTGTTGCTGACCTAACTTTAGATAATCCTTTATAAACAATATCATAAAGGCAATGCAAATCTCTGTTTTGACACTTTTAAGTATTTTAATGTCACAGTTATATGGGATAACCCACAGATATATCTCCAACTCCAGAGGGCATTTTGTTTATGATTAACGAAATCTCTGATTTGACAATTGGTAAAGAAGGCTACTATACATCCGTGGTAACAAACTGCAGGACATAGAACATAAAATACAGTACATCCTACAGAATTCAATGGCCATACTCTGAAGAATATACAATATAACAACCTACATGTTTTAAGGGCAATGCACTATATTACGTCTATATGACCTTTATCGATCTTACTATAGTCTACCAAGCGGAAATTGGCCTATGAGTCAATGTAATAAATTATTTTTCTTCATCAGAAATGGAGTCGATCAATGTGAGAAGTCTAGCATTTTGAATTGTAGAGTACATTAACGCGTACATAAATGTCATTCTATTGAAACGTTTGACATGCCAGTTCACGCACCCATCTCTGGTCCAGACTGTTTTCAAGTTAATTGTATTCATCCGAGGATAAACACAATCATGAGTCATGTGCAGCAAGGCTACAGGTTCCTTAACTTATCACTAACCTAACAACACATGAGCCCAGAAAGTAATATAGCCTAAAATGATTATAATATAAACTTTGACCCGATGGCATACTGTTGGACATAAAAGAGTATTGGCTACAATACACATGGACAAAAAAAACAGGAAAACCATATACAGTGTAACCAGTGTAACCATTATTCCAAAACCCAGTCCCCCAGTAAACTAGAAAGAATGCACCGGTAAGATAAGCTTATTCATATTAACTACAGAGAACAAAACAGATTTTTCACTCACCTTCTTCCGGGGCTGCCATTTCATCATATTTGTAAACCAAAAATGTACAGCATCAAGATATTATATAAAAAGAAAATTTGGATTCAAGAGAATTCCAAGAGCAAGTCATGATGTTTCTTGACTTCCCTCAATTTTGCAGCATATTTTCTCCAAGAAACGGCGCATGATAGGCGATACTCGGTTCTACGTCAAGTCGGGAGATGCACGCAACAGCCCCGTTTAATCCAAAGAACCGGCCAGAGTAAACGATTGACACAAAAGTCGGAATGTCCCCGTTTTCCTATTTAAAAAAATATATAAATATTATTATGGGCCAAAGCGGTGCGTAAAATCCAAACTACAAATCCGAGATGAGCCAACCCCTCCTTCTACAGTCTGTCCGCTAGATCGCTCCGCTGGCAGTCTGGTAGGGTTTCGAAGACCTATCCAGTTACGTTGACTGCGGTGCTATGTGGATCTTATTTCTTTAACTTTTTCCCAACCTCCACTTCGTCTGGGCATTAGAAATTCATTATTCCGACATAACATGTAAAACACAGGTCCAACGTGTTTGTGTGCGTATCCAAACCGAAAACTTCCTAAACGTTTTAAAAAAAAAAAAAATGACAACTGCCGTTAAATCCTATTCTAACGGTTAGGAAAGCGGAATCTAATGTCCAGTAAAAGTCAATTCTAAAAACAGATATTCATGGTGAAAGTGCGACATACATGGAGTAAAAAAGAAACAGTCGCAGGAGGTGGGGGCGAAAAAATCCCTGGAATTTCTGTGCGAGAAGCTGGAAGGATATACACGCAACAGCAACAAACTGGACTACACAACTCTAATGACTTCCTTCCCTGCTCATTCGAGCTCCGGCATTGCAGAGCTCTGAAGAGAAATCGAGCAGCGCAGACAGCTCGGGGTCATAGTGCCGTCGGCTCGATCCGAAGCCCACGACCCTAAGTTTTTTGTTTGTTTGACGTTGACGCCATATTTATTAGGATACATATGTATTTGTATGTGTGTGTGTGTGTGTGTTGGAAGGTAACTCACAGTCAGTGAATAAGAGAGCAACTGAGGATAGACAATTGTCCATTTGACCTCTAACACCTTGACTTTATTGTACACAAAAACACACAAACGTGTTTTCATTCACACATAACAGACTATCTATTTTTACAGTATTTGCTCTTGTCCTGCCTAAAAGAGAAAAGTGACATGAGACACCTGCTTAGCAGCTTTCAATAAGCCTCCAGCACCTTTAAAGGTAAATTCCCTTCACTGTTTACAGTGGCATTAACGGTCTTAAGAGATTCTAACAATACAGCTCATCTCTTCCAGCTAAATTGCCTTGATCTCAGGCAGTATTGTCCTTATATCCTTTTTCATTAGTTGTTAGTCCTATGACATTAAATGGCATGCAGGCTGAGAGTAAACAAAATACTGACAGAACCTGTTATATTAAAATGTAAAGTATTTGACCAGTGTTTCAGGAAATAAAGGACCACTGACCACTTTCCTGTACCCACCATTTTAGCTACTATAGTTGCTGATTGATACAGCTGTCAGAAAGAGTTTGTCTTTCTGCTGCCTGCCAAGCTTTTTGTTTCTGGCAATTTAGGCCACGGTGATTGTAATCTCACTGCTACATATGTACTAAAAATGTTCCAGTCTTGATACAATTCTTATCACTCAAATTAAAGTGCAGAGCGAAGTCTTTTATTGCTGCGAAGTACCCCCACTACTCCTCCACTGCAAAGTAGTGGCAGTTTCAAATCTGAAAAATTCAAGTATCTGAACAGGCCCACTAGCTCTGACCTGTGCTGACACGGAGAGGAGGTGGCCAGAGTATCTGAACAGCCCCACTAGCTCTGACCTGTGCTGACACGGAGAGGAGGTGGCCAGAGTATCTGAACAGCCCCACTAGCTCTGACCTGTGCTGACCCAGAGGAGGTGGCCAGAGTATCTGAACAGCCCCACTAGCTATGACCTGTGCTGACCCAGTGGAGGTTTCCAGAGTATCTGAACAGCCCCACTAGCTATGACCTGTGCTGACCCAGAGGAGGTGGCCAGAGTATCTGAACAGCCCCACCGGAAGCATGATTGGTGTCATCAAAATCTATTTGCTTCATCCTCAGACTTAATTTGTACCATTTCCCCTCAGTATTTATCTTCATGCTATCTTGTTAGGATGAAATTGTAGTGAATTATCTAACATGCAGAGTCTAAATGTGCACCTATTAGGGGCTCTAATAAAATGGCTCTGGCTTGGTGTCCCTCAAGGGTCAGGGGGTCAGGAAAGCTCCTAGGGATCATGGGGACAACAAAAGGCAAACAGGAGGGACACTGACATATGGCCCGTGGATAAAACACTGCAGAATATCCAGTCCAAATAGCCCTGGCTAGGTAATCCACTTGGATGAACAGGAACAATAAGCATAGAGTGATGTTGACACTATGAGCACAGCTGGCACTGGAATGGTAATCCCTCCTTGTCGTCACTCCAGAATGACCCAACCCATACCTGGTATATTAGAGGTTCAAGCACTCAGTGCAATGACTACAGGATGTGTGTGTGTGTGTTGTTTACGTGTATTAGTCTACATTTTTTAACAATGCTTTTAACAATGCTCACAGACACACATCTACACCCTTTAGACAACAAAGCCATTAGATGAGAGCTACTTGTTTTGTCCGCTAGCTCTCTTCCTATCAGAGCTAATACGGTGGCATGGATTATTGGAATGGAATATTAAGTCATAAACAGTGGGGAGAACAAGTATTTAATACACTGCCGATTTTGCAGGTTTTCCTACTTACAAAGCATGTAGAGGTCTGTCATACACTTCAACTGTGAGAGACGGAACCTAATAAAAAAAATCCAGAAAATCACATTGTAGGATTTTTGAGTAAATAATTAGCATTTTATTGCATGACATAATTTTTTTATCACCTACCCCCAGTAAGAATTCCGGCTCTCACAGACCTGTTAGGTTTTCTTTAAGAAGCCCTCCTGTTCTCCACTTATTACCTCTATTAACTGCACCTGTTTAAACTTGTTACCTGTAAAAAAGACACCTGTCCACACACTCAATCAAACAGACTACAACCTCTCCACAATGGCCAAGACCAGAGAGCTGTGTAAGGACATCAGGGATAAAATTGTAGACCTGCACAAGGCTGGGATTGGCTACAGGACATTAGGCAATCAGCTTGGTGAGAAGACAACAACTGTTGGCACAGTTATTAGAAAATGGAAGAAGTTCAAGATGACGGTCAATCACCTACGGTCTGGGGCTCCATGCAAGATCTCACCTCGTGGGGCATCAATGATCATGAGGAAGGTGAGGGAGCAGCCCAGAACTACACGGCAGGACCTGGTCAATGACCTGAAGAGAGCAGGGACCACAGTCTTAAAGAAAACCATTAGTAACACACTACACCATCATGGATTAAAATCCTGCAGCGCACGCAAGGTCCCCCTGCTCAAGCCAGCACATTACCAGGCCCATCTGAAGTTTGCCCATGACCATCTGGATAATCCAGAGGAGGAATGGGAGAAGGTCATGTGGTCTGATGAGCTTTTGGTCTAAACTCCACTCGCCGTGTTTGGAGGAAGAAGAAGGATGAGTACAACCCCAAGAACACCATCCCAACCGTGAAGCATGGAGGTGGAAACATCATTCTTTGGGGTTGCTTTTCTGCAAAGGGGACAGGACGACTGCACCGCATTGAGGGGAGGATGTATGGGGCAATGTATCGCGAGATCTTGGCCAACAACCTCCTTCCCTCAGTAAGAGCACTGAAGATGGGTCGTGGCTGGATCTTCCAAAATGACAACGACCCGAAACCCAGGGCAACTAAGGAGTGGCTCCGTAAGCAGCATCTCAAGGTCCTGGAGTGGCCTAGCCAGTCTCCAGACCTGAACCCAATGGAAATTCTTTGGAGGGAGCTGAAAGTCTGTATTACCCAGCAACAGCCCTGAAACCTGAAGGATCTGGAGAAGGTCTGTATGGAGGAGTGGGACAAAATCCCTTCTGCCGTGCAAACCTGGTCAAGAACTAAAGGAAACGTATGATCTCTGTAATTGCAAACAAAGGTTTCTGTACCAAGTATTAAGTTCTGCTTTTCTGATGTATCAAATACTTATGTCATGCAATAAAATGCAAATTAATTACTTAAAAATCATACAATGTGATTTTCTGGATTTTGGATTTTAGATTCCGTCTCTCACAGTTGAAGTGTAACTATGATAAAAATTACAGACCTCTACATGCTTTGTAAGGAGGAAAACCTGCACAATCGGCAGTGTATCAAATACTTGTTCTCCCCAATGTATATCATTCCTGAGTTTGAACATTTTTCCGATCAGTCTCAGTGACATATTAACAACTGACATCAATTTAGATCATTCCCGTGTTTGAACTTTTAGGACCAATCACTCCAATACATGGATTTGGGTTGTTGAATGTTGTTGTTTTAATACTGGCCCTTTAATGACAGCAAATTCTTTGATATTATTAGTCTGGTCACAATTACAGGCATCCTCTTGTCTGCTGCCAAGACACTGGAATAACCCACCACAAATTATTTTCTAACACTACTCCCTAAAGACCTCTGAGTGTACACCACACTACTCCCTAAAGACCTCTGAGTGTACACCACACTACTCCCTAAAGACCTCTGAGTGTACAACACACTACTCCCGAAGGATCTCTCACCTTATTCCAATATTGACATGTCTAGGTGTGTTAGTAACTTGGAATGGTTGGAAATATAATCATTACAATCATATAGTTTGAAGGTAGTGGTATAGTAGTGATTGTACTGAATCACTGGTAAATTAGCTATTCATTTTAGGCTCAATGATTTTTTTTCATTAGCTTTAACAAAGATTATATTAAGGTAATATATAGTATTTGTTTTAAAAGTTTACATATTTCTAGTCAACTTCACATTAGAGATTTGCACATTCTATTTCTCTGGAACCATTTTTATGCATTTAATCAAAGAGTCTTTTGGGAGCCAAATGCCATGAACAGAGTCACAAGAGTGAATGAGACCAAAAATGACCATCTCTATTGCAAAGTTGCTATTAGTTTTATACAGATTAATGCTTGACATGTACACTCACAAACTATCTCATCCTTCACATTGAAGTTGGATTAAGGGAAATCACGGGTTGCAAGGGTCAAGCATAAGCCCTCTCAAAGCTTGCTCTCCACGTTCCTCCACCTAATTAAGCAAGCATAATAACCCCACGCCAGACAATGTCGAAACTCTTCGAATTAATCAGCCTACACCTGAACATTAACGATCTGACAAGCTTTATTGCTTGGAAACAAGATGATTTTCAGTCTGTAGAACTGTAGGCTAGAGACTGTGTAAACAAAATGCGCTAATTTGGTTGTGAGGGAATATAAATGGAATCAGATGAGTGGTGAGAATTTGCAGCATCCTCTATGTGAAGAATATTTATTACTATTATTATTATAGCATTATTCTCCCATCTGTATTTGAAATCAAACAATAAATATAAGTTTAAAGATTATTTGTGTACTTCCACAATTTAGTAACAACACTTTTTATACATTGTCCCCCTATTCCAGTGCAGACAAAAGCCTCACATGATTTGAGCCAGCATGAGTACAATCAATATCTACTCTTGATTCTAGAAATTATGTTTGCTTTTGAAGTCTGCAATTGGTTTCTGTCAACATGAAGATCAGAGCAATTACAACGACCAAAAAGTGCCTGCAAGAGTGCTGGAGAAAAGTATGGTGAAGTATTTCACTAGCTAACCAGCTGTGCAAGCCTGAGGAGCATTGACCTTCTTTTGCCAATGCATATGTTACCGCCTTGCTACAACCACCCCATTCGGGGCTTGAACCGGAGATCCTTTGAACACAATAACAACCTTCACCAATGAAGCGTTGTTACTATTGCCCCACAAAAACACAACCGCCGGTACAACAACTTCTTCAACATGACGAAACTGATTGAAATGTTAACTTATTAACCATTTCACAGCCATAACACACTCCTTTAATGTTGCATTTGGAATCGTGTTGCCTTGTTTTTAGCTGCTCCTGAAAGACAAGGCATTGGCTTAATAACTATACTTCTGGGCTAGAATGAAACATTTATTGTTGAGTTAGTTTGGTGTTAAGTATGACTATGATTTTTTGAAACTAGCACAAGGAATAAGGAGTTCTGCCAATAAACAGCCTGGCCATAAAACCTATAACGTTAGAATAGATTTTGGAGTCATGAATGTCATCCATTAAGTAAACAAGATAGCCACATTAAGGCTGGACATTATCTCTGTGAAACTTTGAGATAGATTCAGTCCAATGAGGATCCAAGACCTCAAAGACGTAGTACTAGTGTAGTTTGTAAAAGATGCAGGATTACTGCTCTATTTATACTAAACTGGTGCCACAACTTTACCATATTCATCACTATGTCCGTTAGCATTGTAAACTATTGCTTTTTCATATAGAAAAAAGGCTGCTTATAATTTACGGCATGGTCAAATTGCACAAACACAGGCCATGTTCATTCTAGTTCTAAATCACAAAAACAAGCCCTGTTCAGACTTCTTCTAAATGACAAACATATGCGAACACATACGCTTACTTTGATCAAGTGCAAATAAAACAGTCCAAATACATGCTTTAACCATTCAGGTATTCTGAGAACTGTCATGTTACATTATCAATAACAACTACTTCAATCACATATTCTCCAGGAGTGAGTTTCCAGTGATTTTTGTTCTTGGTAAAGCCTGTCCTCTGCCCTCTACATAGATTAGTAGGCTCCCTGCGCTTGACTCTGCTTTCCCAATCAGAGCCACACAGGAAATCAGGCTCCAGCCTTCAGAGGGAAACAAAAAATCCCTCTTTCATTTTCCACGAGTCGAGCTGTTTAAAAGTTTGTGCTTCCTTTTCTTGTTCTTGCCAATCAGACCCTCAAACTATGTTTTAACAGGGATGTATGTGCATGTTTGTGTATCTTTATTTCAGTGTGTGTGTATGTGGATGAAAGGCTCACAGAAAAACAGGAGCATAGAGAGCAAGAAAAAGAGAGAGAGAGAGAGGGAAAGTAAGACAAAGAAAGTGAGAGGCGATACAGGGAGAGAGAAAAGATGAAGAGAGAACCCTTGTAAACCAGATTACATTAATAGAGGGGGTAAAAGATGAAGAGAGAGAACCCTGGTGAACCAGATGACAGTAACAGAGGAGATAAACAATAAAGAGAGAACCCTGGTGAACCAGATGACAGTAACAGAGGTGGTAAAAGATGAAGAGAGAGAACCCTGGTGAACCAGATGACAGTAACAAAGGTGGTAAACAATAAAGAGAGAACCCTGGTGAACCAGATGACAGTAACAGAGGAGATAAACAATAAAGAGAGAACCCTGGTGAACCAGATGACAGTAACAGAGGAGATAAACAATAAAGAGAGAACCCTGGTGAACCAGATGACAGTAACAGATGTGGTAAAAGATGAAGAGAGAGAACCCTGGTGAACCAGATGACAGTAACAAAGGTGGTAAACAATAAAAAGAGAACCCCGGTGAACCAGATGACAGTAACAAAGGTGGTAAACGATAAAAAGAGAACCCCGGTGAACCAGATGACAGTAACAAAGGTGGTAAACGAAAAAAAGAGAGAGAACCCTGGTGAACCAGATGACAGTAACAGAGGTGGTAAACGATGAAAAGAGAGAGAACCCTGGTGAACCAGATGGCAGTAACAGAGTAACAGTCTGATAAAAAAAAATGGGAGAAACAGGCCCCACATGAGCCCTCCTGCATATCTCAGTGTCATTTGTTTTCACTCGGCTCCTGCATTTAAGTCACACCACTGCAAAGCCAAGGTATCAGACACACATTTGAATAAATAGAGTCCTTTTAATTAGCTGGCGGATGTTTCCCTGCCAGTAAATGCCATTCTGCATGGTGATACATACCATCATTTAACACACACACTGCACATTCCACCCCCCCCCCCCACCGTACACAGACACACATACACAATTCCTGGCCACGTTCAAAATCCCCCTTGATGTAAGTATTTGTGTTAAAATATGTGAATGGGAAAGGTAAAGGGGTGTACTGAGGAGAAGGCTAGTGAAATCCATTAGCAGATTCCCTATGAGAGGCATGCATTTACAACCAGCACATTCATCTCCCACCCCATGCTTTAATTACAGCATAGTAAGTCTGTTTCCATTCCGAATCAATAATTCAGGATACAAAAAGTGCTTCATAATCTGTATTTGGATCTTAGTATCAGTTCAGAAAAATGCTTGAGGATTAAAGTTAAATATTTCATGTCCAGCATATTAGATAAATAGCATATTTTTTTCTGGTTGCCAGGGGTGTTAATGAGAGTCCACAGATCCATTATATAAAACCGGTAGAACTGTTATTGATGGAAGTGTTCCAACTCTCCATTCATAATATGTCCATTTGAATATGCTAATGAAATGTAGGGCATTTGGCAGATCGTTCACCATTAAGGAATGCCCAACAATACCAGTAACAACAGCACTAAGCAGCTATGTCACCCACCCAGGCCCCTGTTCCATACATCATGACAAACAATTCACCCTCACTCCATACATCATAAAAGGTCCCTCTTTGAAGTGTGCTTCATTCTTTTGATGATGTTGTGTCAGAATGTTGCTTTGCAATGCGAGGTGCGTGTGTGTATGGCAGTGTGTGAGTGTGTTTTAGTGTTGGAGTTGGGTGTTGATTAAGCAGCCCACTGGGGGATAATGTAAGCTTCTAATTAATGAGCCAGAGCACATCTCAGTCACAGGTCCTATCTGTAGAGAGCAACACACACCGGGTTTTTAAGACTTTTCAGGACTGAATTCTTTCTTTCTCCTTCAAAAACATGTTTTTCCAAACCTGTAACCCTAAACCTAACGCTAACCCCAATTACCGAACTCTAAAGCCTACAAAAGTATTTTGAAAAACGACATTTCACGTGATGGAAATGTTGGTTCATTTTGGTCAAGAAAAGGAAGGAAAACAAGGGTTAGTATTAACAGTCCAACTGGCCAGTTCCTCTAGGGAATCCCAATTAGGACTGTGTCAGTCCAGCTGCTGTCTCTGATAGTTGTCTAATAGGAATGAATGGTGTTTAGCACTCATTGTGAGGGGGCCAAACTCATAGACCTACCTTTAAAATTATAAACTGATCATTTCTTTGTCAGTGGGCAAACATACAAAATCATTACGGGATCTTTTTTCCGCAACTGTATGTATAAAAATTGTTTCAAAACAAAGTGATTCAAAGTTTTGACATGTGAGATTAGGATATTTTCTAAAATTGATGAAAAGTCTGGACTGTGTTGATTTGATACCAAGTGTGCAGTAAAAACCCATGGGGGTTTCAAACAAGTAAATCTTCAGAATAAGTGTCAAAAATGTCTTTTAGTTATTTGTTTAAAAATTGTCAGTGACATTTCATTAATAAGTTAACATTCACACTACCAGGTTAATGCAACGGATCATGAAAACATATCCTGGAAAATGCACAGAAATAAATCTTGAAATGATGCACACATCCTAAACCAGTCCTTAAGACTATTTAATAGACATCAATACATGTTAAGAAATTAATCATACGTTTGTGTTGACTTGTTTTTCTTAGTATTTCAATGAGATCTAATTAGTTCTTCGTCAAGCTGGAATTGAAGTAGAAAGTAGAATATGCCTGCTTTGAAACAAAAGGCATAACCCAATCCATCAGTGGTGCAGTGAACACTTAGTTAACAAGTGCTGCTTGGCTGTAAACAGACTCCACGCCCACAATTAGCCTGCCATATTGGCGGTGCTAATCTTCATTACCACGCAACTCAACCATACATTCAAAATGAACAATTTCTCGTTTAGAAAACGCAACTCCTGCCATGAAGCTTAACAAAAAACGAACTGCTATACCCCTAAGCCCACCTAAAATAAAAGTGCCAACTCCCAATAAATGATCAGTGTATAATAATTGACTTTTCGTTTATTGGTAAAATAAGACAAACTGTAGTGGAAAATGTCAGTTAGATTTGCTTGACATGTAGCATGTTGTTGCAGTACACTAAGCTATGGGGCTACTGTATTGGATGAGACATGTGGTTTGAAAGTACTGCTTTCAGTTGGTGATAAATTATATGAAACATTCAAGGAATCCCTCAGGAGGATTATTGATGCCCATGAGTCTGGTAAAGGTTTCAAAGCCATTTCTAAGCAATTCTAAGTACCACTGATGGAGGGAAAGTCTACAAATGTATACCAATTTCATACCACTGATACTCTACATAGGTTCCTCCTTCCCTACTGTGTGTTGTTGCGTCATGGTTAGATTTCTGATCTTTTTTTAGAATGTTGTTATATTTTGTTACATCTTAGTCATCTGCTCTCCATGTGTCCTGCCTCTCAACATTCCAAGTGAAGACTACATAACCATATGCCCAAATATAAAATCAAAAAGACAGCCTTCCAGGGGTCCTCCAGACCTTCACATGACCATATGTGTGTATGAGTATTGATCTTCAGGATTGTTGGGTTGATACGTGACTGATCTTCAGTCGTATGTATGTCCCAACATCAAGTCATCACCGGGTATGAGTTGTTTGGTTGACTAGCTAAAGAAAAATATAAGGACGCCAGTCTTCTCTCAGGTTTGGTCTGGTCTGTAGTAATAAAATTGCCTTGCCTTCTAAGCACTTACAATTTGGAATGTAATAACATGAGTAAAATGATTAGTCACAGTTTATGTTCTCGGCTGTTATGTTTGTTTGTATTTATGTCTGTGTGATGATACAGACCCAACAGGCTACTGAACTAGCTTTCACTCACTTCCCTGTGTTTTAATGGATTCCACTGAACAACACCTACAGATAGTCAACAGAGAGAGGGAGTGAGGGAGCCCAGGTCATGGTGGCAAGGGGACTCCACACCGCTGGGCAAGCAGACTTTTCATATTCTCCCAGATAGAACAAACAGTATGTTCTCCATGCTCCCAGGAAGGAATGTGTGTGTATGCCTTTAACTTAAACCGTTCAGAAATGTGCAGAACACAACTAGCCCAGGTAACAAGACAACTCCAGATATTATCAACTTAAGAGATTTCATTTTAAACATTTTGATATCAGGTATTAAAAAACCTCACAAGACATGTTCCACCGTTTAATCTGTCTCTCTTCGATGCTACTTGAACTCAGCTCACTAAAGCATTATGATTAGAATCTGTTAGTTCTCTATCTATCCACTCTCCCAACTCCCTCTATTGCACCCAATTAGTGTAATAAAGAACGGCTTGTTGAACCAAGTGGCTGCAGTCCAATGTTATGCAAAGACGCTATGCACAGAGAGGGACCTTTTCTTCAGAGCTGTGTTTAATAATTCAGTTGGCTTGGACATGGATGAAACGGGCTCTGGCATATTGTTTAAATCAAGGCAGCAGTTTAAGAGGCGCTGGGGTTTGACGTCTGTGGCAAAATCAATAATAACAGCACTGTCGCACACAGTGACGCATGGAAGAGAGATCTTGTGTGGTCCTCCAGAGAATCAACAGTCCACAGAACCACAGAGCAGAACAAGCATTCAAAATGACTGCGGGCAGGGAGAGAGCGTGTTTGTGTGTTTATTTGTGTCTAAACTTTTGACAAAGTGTATGTATACGTGTGTCTCAGCACACACACACACACAGGCATTGCTGTGGTCAGACCCACCCTTTACAGTCCCTCGGTTTCTAAACCTCAAAACCAAATGTATGCATCTCCTTTCCTCCCTCCAGTCTGCCGTGCCAAATCTCCAGTCCCCCACAGTTCATAGTCCCCTCTTTCATCCTCTCTCTAATGTCTGTACAGACACGCACAAACCTATACACAGGAAAAGAAAGGAGTAGGAAAGGAGTGGGGGAATCAATCCGGAAAAAGGTTAATGCAGTAAAACTGCTATATATATAAAACTAGGAACTGGAGTTGATGGACACTACAATGAAAGTGTTTTTTTTTATGATTATGGATTAATGTACTAATTAAACAACAATTCAAGTGGCACAGTAGCAAACTACCGACTATATCCTCCTTAAATATATACATATATTAGTTGCCTTTTAAGGTCTCCTGTTGTCAAGGTGAAAAATGATTTCCCATGCAATAATCAGGCTGTAATGGTGATATGCCTTGTACAGAAATTACTGTTCTTTCTCCACATACGAATAACCTCTAATTACCTCTCCCCCTACCCACTGTCTTTACAACTAGCATACCTCTAACCTCTACCCCTACCCACTGCCTTTACAACTATTTTGCCCCTAACATCCACACAGACCCACTGCCTTTACAACTACCATTCCCCTAACATCTACACCTACCCACTGCATTTACAATTACCTCTACCTCAACCCACTGCCTTTGACATAACGTCTACCTATATTTCTAGCCACTTCCTCTACCCACAACACAACACCTACCTCACCTTAGAGCATTCCCTGCCCTAAATGACTCTGACTGTAAAAGGGGTTAAAGGAGGATTAGGATTAATCAGCATCAGTAGAATAGGTGTTAATCCCATCAATTACGGCAGGCATGCAGTAACCGAGTGGAAAATGTTCCCGAGCAAAGTCATCACCCTGCAGGCATGAAATGTCCTCTCTCACTGAACACGCGCATGACAAGCGCATGTCTTATTGGCCCCACACACACCATAGCTGCTCTGTATGTGCATCCCGATGTACTCCTGAGCAGATAGGCAGCTGTGCTTCTACTAAATGCACTGTGTGACACTCTGTTAAAAGGCTGTTTCCAGTGAATACTTCAACAGAGCTGAGAGGAGCCAATCCTGTTGATACTCATCACACAGAGGCTTGTTAACTCATAAAAGCCGGGAGGAAACGCAGGAGGTTTGACACTCCTCCAAGGACACAAAGGAATGCTGCAGTCCTCTCGTTTCAGCTCTTCAATTCACACACACACACACACACACACACACACACACACACCACACACATCACTTCTTGCCCAGCACGGCCTTTTCTCATCACATCATTGTCATCCCACGCCTAAGACCAAATCAGGGGTCCACCTCCCTCCCTCCCTGACTCTCCCATCCACCCCACAGCACCACAAAACCCTTGATTAAAGGAGTGTGAGAACAGATAACAGCACCTGTGATGGAAAGTGAGCAAAGCCCCCCACATGAATGGGTCTGTACTGTACAACCATACAGGGACAGTTTCCGCTGATTACGCAACTCTAAAGGCATTCATGATCGTCTCTCTGACCTTCACACTAACCTTTACACTTACCTTCACACTAAACTTTACACTTACATTCACACTGACCTGTACACTTACATTCACACTGACCTGTACACTGACATTTACACTAACCTTTACACTGACCTTCACACTAACCTTTACACTTACCTTCACACCAAGCTTTACACTTACCTTCACACTAAACTTTACACTTACATTTACACTGACCTTTACAATGCTCTCCTTTTGATTTGCCCACTTATGTGACGCTTCCAGTTAATTAGTGGTTTGAAGCTGAAAGTTAAATTGGTGTAGCCACTCCCCACAGAGCTTAGCTCTATCAGTCCGTCTGTCTCTGTGACTGTCTGTCTGACCGACTCACTAACCGACTGACTCTCCTTCAAGCCTGCTGCCAGCCACAGGAACCAGTTTGGCCAGTGTAGTGTTTGCCCCCCGTACCAGTCTGCATTCCCAGTCTAGGAGCTGCTGCCATCTGCCTGGGCTGGTAACAGCCGGCCTCCTCTCTCTCCCCCGCTGGCCTGCTGAACACAGGAAGACAACTCAGGGAAGGTCAGGCCACAAGATGAACAGAGAGTGTAGTGACAATATGGAGAGGAAGAGGAATCAGAGAGGTATGGAAACGGAGCCCTAGAAGATGATGGTCAATAGAGAAGGGTGCTTTTGTTTGGCTGCAGAACACAATGAACGCACTTCCATTAGTCTCCATGCTGAAGGCATGATCATTTACACACTCCTGTTCTTCAGATTCTGACAGTACACAGCCGGATTGAGAGCACCATTTACCCACAATCAAGTAGTCAATACTGTGGTCTAACTGCATCCTAGTACAAGCCCCAGTGGTCTAACTAGTGTAGCAGAAGCCACAGTGGTCAACTGGTGTAGCAGGAGACACAGTGGTCAACTGGTATAGCAGGAGACACAGTGGTCAACTGGTGTAGCAGGAGACACGGTGGTCAACTGGTCTAGTCGAAGACACAGTGGTCTAAGTAGTGTAGCACAAGCCACAGTGGTCTAAATAGTGTAGCACAAGCCAGTGTTCTAAGTAGTGTAGCACAAGCCACAGTGTTCTAAGTAGTGTAGCACAAGCCCCAGTGGTCTAAGTAGTCTAGCACAAGCCACAGTGGTCTAAGTATTGTAGCACAAGCCACAGTGGTCTAATTAGTGTAGCACAAGCTACACTGGTCTAAGTAGTGTAGCACAAGCCAAAGTAGTCTAAGTAGTGTAGGACAAGCCACAATAATTAAGGGAACATGTCATCATCTCAGCATGAAACCAAGTCAATTAAACTTCATGGATATCAATCTGCCCAGTTAGGATGCATTAGCGATTGTGAATAAATGGCAACAGTTTTGGTGCAAGTGACATTGCAGGACAATGCCCGTCCTCATGTGGCCAGAGTGTGTAGGCAGCGCACTGATGCCCTGATCCAGGTCTGGGAAGAGATCCCCAGGACACCATCCGCATGCCCAGACGTTGCTGGGAGGGCATACAGGTACGTAGGAGCAATACACACTACTGAGTCACATTATGAGTTGCCTTTGTGAAATTCACGCAAGTTGGAACAGCCTGTGATTTCAATTATTCACTTTTTTTTTGTTGGAATCCAGCCCTTGGTCGGTTGGTGATTTTGGTTTACCTTGACCGTTGCAACGTCATTTGGTTCTCAACGATTTACACAATGTTTTTTTTTTTTTATCCGAGTGTATCTCCACTATTATGGCAATTTTCTCATATTTTTCGTGTTAAGATCAAGCTGATAACAACAATGATTTTTTTAATAGCAATCTTATGCTTCTTTATACCAAGGGGACAAAAACTGTGGAGGGCAGTGTTTATGTTAACGTGAACATTTGGTCAGCACAAACCTAGAGCAACCATCAGCAAAATAATTCAACTCTTGTTCCCCATCTTAGTCTACACAATTATGTATTTAACCTGGATTGCTGACACATTAAAATGGCTTTTGAGAGCTTTTCATGCCACCAGTCCTCAACTGAAAGGAATTTACAGCAATCTTGTATTTTAAATGAACGTTCAATGGATAGAATTACGTATGTTTTAATATTTTTGATGTAATTACCAATCCAACACATTATAATTGAAATACATTTTATATATTAATTTCTGTTTAATGTTTTAACTCACATAATATAAAATAATGCATTATGCAGTAGGCAATATAAGGAAGTTGGCCAACACTGTTGTAGACACTACACATTAATAAATGCATTTGTAAAACTTCATTGTAAAAAATGTATGTTATACAATGTACGAGTAGTTCTAAGATTAATGTGCGGAGGCTTTGGGACAGAGCATTCTATCAGCCATCTAGCGTATATATATATATATATATATATATATATATATATATATATCATTGGTCTACTTCCTCACCCATCACCATTGGGGTGGAGTACTCCATCCATGCTCCTCATTCTATTTCATGCCTCGTCCTCTCTCTCAGCAATCATCCATCAGCACAGAGTCCTCCCCTGACTGTCCTCCCACCCTCTGGCCTGTGCAGCCAGGCTTCATCCATGACAGACACAGTCCTCTGCTCCTCTGTCCTACGTGACTCATCACATCACTTCATGCAGCACAATTTCTTATTCAGAGGACCTCCAAGACAGCCTCAGGCTGGGATGCATGAAGACAATACAGTTACACTAATGAACTATATGTTTCAATATAATCTGAATTATGGCATGCCACTTGTCAGGAGAGCTAATGAAAATTCACAACAACTCATAACTAATAACAACATCATCAAACGTGCAGCAATGTTTAATCTGACAACTGTGGCATATTTGCGTAGCTATCCAACTAACGTATCACAATTTGACACACTCTTGAATCAACCTCATAAACAGCAACTCAAAGTGACAGCTATAAATCATGATCAAGATCAATGATCACTCACTAGGCCAAAATAATAATATTTTATTTACAACACACTGAATGAGTAACAAATTGTAAATAAATGAGAATGTCACAAACCCAATTGCCCGAGAGACAGCTATGTATTGACGGTTCTACTATCCTGGGGTGCTTTTTTACTGTACTTTCAGAGTGCAGCTTAAACTTTGAATTAGCCAACCAAGGCCCCAGTTGATCTTCACACAGAGTAAAAAAAGGTTTCAAACAGACCAGTCAAAAAGCATTTGGGCCCTGGTCCCCAGACTACTCCACATCCCTCCCCATCTCCCTCCCCATCTCGCTCCCTGCAGTTTGATCTGGGAGGAAGGGAAGGCCCAGGGATGATGTAATGGTGGTGAAAGTCAACTCTGACAGTTGCAGAGTTTCCACCCCCGTCCAGTCACATCTTCCCACCACACCCCCAAAAAGGGGTGGCCCATCCTAAGCTTCACCAAAGGGACACAACAGATGTGCTCTAAGCATCAATCACCCTCAGTCTTTCATCGCAAGTTACACACGTGCAAATAGCCTCAGAGAAACTGATACTGTGTGCCATGGAGAGATAAACAAAGAAATGTAAAACACGAGGACCTAGAGAAATATGCACTGATATACTGAATAAACATTGGACAAATCACGTTCATTCACACAAACTGTTTGCACAAACAGTTGTATAGACAATACTGTCAAATCAAACACAACCGCACAAATGTCGGACATTTTGTCATTCAGCAGACAGTTCAGGCAGACCATGTTCATAATGATTCACAAGGGTCCCCCCGCAGGCTCTGAAACCACAACACCACATTGCAAATGCCTACTGAGCCACAAAAGACTTAACACATATTCACTGAAAAACAGTAGGAATCACAACCCCATTAACACCTAGATAAAATAATGAACACTGGTATGGTGTTGCTAACAAGGTGTAACCAGCAGCACAGCTTGGAGTGTCATGTTCATATCCCAAGTGTCAAAGAGGTGGGGGGATTCGGAAGTGTCATGACAGATGGGACAGCAGTAACAAGGGACAACAATAGATTTAATCCAAACCGCAAACTATTCTCCCAACTTCAGCACCCAGTGTTGCTGTACGAAGCAAAAGCAAATTAATAACTGTGGAAAAGAACACAACAAGAGGAAATGTCACTACGTTCATCTCAGTGTCAACTCTACAACGTTTCTAGACTACCGGACTTCTGACATTGGAGTGTCTGTGGGGACTGGACCTCCACTGGGCTCGTGAGTGTGACAAAGAGGTATACTAGTGGGTTGGAGCTGAGACAGTGTTTCCAGGCTGTCCTGTAGAAAGACAGAGTGGGACCCGGGTCCCAACCAGAACATGGTGAACATCCTCCAGCACCACTGAAGACCCGATCAGTGTATTTCTCTCCGCACAGCCTATATGTCCGGCTGCAGCGCAGAACATGATAATACAGATCCAAATATGACAGATGTGTCCATCTATGTGCGTACGTCTACGTCAAGATTAGCGGGGAGACAGGCGTGATGGACGCAACCCTGAAACCATTTGGTTTAGCGAAGGTCTGTGTGCCGTGGCGAGGCGCACCTACCTCGCAGAGGTAGCCTTATCACCGTCAGACCATCCACACCTAAACACTCTCCAGCTGATCTGCCTCCCCCAAATACCCCTGACCTGAATCTGCTTCCCTCAGACAGGGTAGAGGGTTGAGGATACACCTCCCAGTGACTGGGCTCGAGTCCACACGTCCCTGTGACCAGGGCTGAACGCTGCTCACATCGAAAACGCCAAGAAACTAGCAGCCCCTGCCGGTAGGTTTTCCTCCAATTAAAAAATCAAAAGCACTCAACACATAATATACACCCGTAATATCCCGTACGTCAATGTTACGCACTCAAAGGCTAGTGGCTGTGCTGCATTGAGACTGGGCAGTGTGAAGGCCATCAGTATTGTCATATCAGTGATTTAGTGGGTCAGTCAATTATTATTTATCTAGATCTGGTAACATATGGTTGAAACAATCAAGGGAAATGGATGGTAAACTACGGTGTTCCGTATACTGTGAACTACACCTGGAAACCAGGAACAGTCATCGAGGACTTGGGGGTCTATGCTGAGGCGATGGCATCAGACAGGTTCTGCAGAGCGGAATCTTTCATGCACAGCCCGTTCCATTTCACCCCAAAGACTCTCTACTGGGCTGAGGTCTGACTCTCTACTGAGCTGAGGTTTGACTCTCTATTGGGCTGAATTCTGACTCTCTATTGGGTTGAATTCTGACACTATTGGGCTGAAGTCTGAATCTCCACTGGGCTGAGGTCTGAGGATAGCGCTGGGCAATTCCATTGTCTCATGTTGGTGATCACGCTTCATCTTGTTTTTAGCCCACACTCGTTGTGCCAGAACATTACCTAAATGGCACCAGGCTTGCCAGCTTTATGCAGGAGCAGGGTGGTGTACATTATAAACTAGAGTATAACGATACTCCCTGTGGTCAGGCTTACTGAATGCTACAAACGACCCAGTCAAGGTGCTGCGAAGCCTGTACTATCATAGCCCTTTCATCCCAACAGGGCTACCAGCTGACAAACCTAGGCCTGGCATGGAGCCCTGAGGACAGGGGAAGAACAGATGCCATCCAAAAAAGCTGCCTTTATCCTGGAGCCTGGGGTGCTACTAGTCAAGGGCCACATCAAATACACAGCCATACGAAGGAGGAAACCCCTCAGAAACTATGGGTGGAGCCCACGCCCCACAGCCCCGCCCAGTTAGAGGAGACCGCATACGGGAGGATTTTTTCAGTCACCTGTCGTGAGCTCCAGGGAGGAAGCACATATGATAGCACACTCAGCCTTCTGGATGTCTGGAGTGAAAATGGATCACATATTGTCAGCCTCTGTCACCCCCTTCCCAGCCTGTCTCCAGAAGAGAACAGTTAGCCTGGTACAGAGAAGTCTTAAAGCATTATTAAGACACTACATGAGAACTTGAAAGCCGCTCTGCAACATGACGTGAGCTGAGGGATTTGTTTAAATAAATGCTGATGTTGACAGGAGAATCACTGAGTTCAAAATGTAAGGAGCTTCACTCACCAAGTCTGTTTACTTTTATGTCCACATCTTTCATCATCACAGGCTATTGAGACGTAGGCAAATAGGTTATGTAGAGACAAATAGATGACTGATGGATATAAAACACACCGGGTAACACAATGTGGAGAAACAGACAGTTTGATGGATATAAAACACACCAGGTATCACTACATAGATAGATAGACAGATGACTGATGGATATACAACACACAGGTGTCACTACATGGAGAGACAGACAATTTGATGGATATAAAACACACCGGTCTCACTTAATGGAGAGACAGACAGTTTGATGGATATACCACACACCAGGTTTCACTACATAGGGAGACAGACAACTGACGGAAATACCACACACCGGGTATCACTACATGGAGAGAGACAGTTTGATGGATATACCACACACCAGGTTTCACTACATGGAGAGACAGACAGTTTGATGGATATAAAACACACCAGGTATCACTACATAGATAGATAGACAGATGACTGATGGATATACAACACACAGGTGTCACTACATGGAGAGACAGACAATTTGATGGATATAAAACACACCGGTCTCACTTAATGGAGAGACAGACAGTTTGATGGATATACCACACACCAGGGAGACAGACGACTGATGGATATACCCCACACCAGGTTTCACTACATAGGGAGACAGACAACTGATGGAAATACCACACACCAGGTATCACTACATGGAGAGACAGACAGTTTGATGGATATACCACATACCAAGAAGACAGACGACTGATGGATATACCACACACCAGGGAGACAGACGACTGATGGATATACCCCACACCAGGTTTGACTACATAGGGAGACAGACAACTGACGGAAATACCACACACCGGGTATCACTACATGGAGAGACAGACAGTTTGATGGATATACCACACACCAGGTTTCACTACATGGAGAGACAGACAGTTTGATGGATATACCACACACCAGGTTTCACTACATAGGGAGACAGACAACTGATAGAAATACCACACACCAGGGAGACAGACAACTGATGGATATACCACACACCAGGTTTCACTACATGGAGAGACAGACAGTTTGATGGATATACCACACACCAGGGAGACAGACGACTGATGGATATACCACACACCAGGGAGACAGACGACGGATGGATATACCACACACCAGGTTTCACTACATAGGGAGACAGACAACTGATGGAAATACCACACACCAGGTATCACTACATGGAGAGACAGACAGTTTGATGGATATACCACATACCAAGGAGACAGACGACTGATGGATATACCACACACCAGGGAGACAGACGACTGATGGATATACCACACACCAGGGAGACAGACGACTGATGGATATACCACACACCAGGTTTCACTAGATGGAGAGACAGACAGTTTGATGGATATACCACACACCAGGGAGACAGACGACTGATGGATATACCACACACCAGGTATCACCACATGGAGAGACAGACAGTTTGATGGATATACCACATACCAGGAAGACAGACGACTGATGGATATACCACCCACCAGGGAGACAGACGACTGATGGATATACCACACACCAGGTTTCACTAAATGGGGAGAAAGACAGATACATAGACAATTAGGAGAGTCAGTAGTAAGTCAATTGAAAAAGTTTGGGACAAGAAACAAAAATAGCAAACAGACAGAGAGCAATAAAAGGATGAATTTTAAGACAAATTCTATATTTGCTATAAAAACAGCCGAGTATCAGTTCTGGCATGTGTCTGTAAGCGCAGTGTCATTTTTTCCAGCAATAGAAAATGATTCTGTGTGATGCCAGCTTCAGGAACTCCCCCTCAAATCATACAGAGCTATGGTTTTAAAAAAATAGAAAATGTAATATTGGCAAGCAAAAATCCTGTTAACACCCACCCCCACAGGCTTGTGGAAGACGGTCAAATTGGACATAATAAAGAAAATAATGCCTTCTTTTAGCTGCTGCAATTCTGTAGGGGGGAAATAAGAAAAGTGGCTTGTGCAATCACCTCTGCAATAGCAAACTCAATATCTACAATTACACAGCGCTGACTGCCTGTGTTCAACAGCAGCTAGTGTCCCACGAAGGTCCTCATCTGCAAGGCAGGGGTAATTAAGGACGAGGGCTACAGTTTGCAATGGCCTGAGTGATGGCTAGGGTCACAATGGGGGTTCCAGCTCAGTGGGAGAGGAAAGAAGCATGGGTGAAACTCCTGTATTGATGTGTTTGACAGTGACATCTGTGCTGCTATTGATCCGTTTATTGACTTCTAACTCTGCCCGCCCACTTTAGCTTTTGTGTTAGGCGCACAAAGCCCTGCTGGTAATTGCACATGCATGCAAAAAATACACAACCAGCAAATACACGCTCATGCAAAAAGACACATGCACGCACAAACAAACAAAAACACAGAGACACACTCTGTAACAGCTGACTATCAACTGACTATTCAATAATGGCTATCAGGGTGATGGACATGACCAAAGAAAGAGAAAATAAACAGTCCTCTGAGCAATGTCCTCTGTGGAATGTCCTCTGGGAAATAACCTCTGGGGAATGTTCTCTGAGCAATGTCCTTTGAGCAATGTCCACTGGGGAATGTCCTCTGGGGAATGTCCTCTGGCGAATGTCCTCTGGGGAATGTCCTCTGGGGAATGGTCACAGTAATAGCCGCTCTACAGATGGCCAACTGACCCAAAGCAACTGTTTCACCACACACCCACACTCCCCACCTTTACTTACCTCCCCTTTCCTCAAATAACACTCAGAGGAAGCATTCAACTACAAATGGCTAACAGTCTGAGTGAAAAAATATGATTATGTGAATGGGAAATTGGAAGAGCAAAACGCAGAATACGCAATTTGAAAAAGGGTGATGTGATGCCAAGGAGATCGAAATGTAGAACGTGTGAGAGGGCAAACATGCAAACGTACGAGTGAGGCAAAGGTAAAGTGTGGAGGAGGAAAAGGCTTCCTTTCCTGCATGGTTGAAAGCCCACAGTGCCTCCTGCTGGGAGCGTCAACCAAAAATCTCCTCCCCAACCTCCACAGGACTCAGAATCAGGTCAGCTCTCACAGTGAGTGACACAGGGAGCCAGGGCTGTCGAGTACTACTCACTACACTGCCCAAGTCCTGCAGAAGGCTGTCCAGTACTACTCACTACACTGCCCAAGTCCTGCAGAAGGCTGTCCAGTACTACTCACTACACTGCCCAAGTCCTGCAGAAGGCTGTCCAGTACTACTCACTACAATGCCCAATTCCTGCAGAAGGCTGTCCAGTACTACTCACTATACTGCCCAATTCCTGCAGAAGGCTGTCCAGTACTACTCACTACACTGCCCAAGTCATGCAGAAGGCTGTCCAGTACTACTCACTACACTGCCCAAGTCATGCAGAAGAGTGCCGTATGTGCGCCACACAAACACCACTCCTTTATTTCTCACTCCGTTATTAGGAGCCCAACACTTTTCCCCACTTTTGTGTTGAGGTGCACTCACTGCTCACGCACAGGCATTATGAGCCGAAGACAGGAGCTAAATGACGCGTGAAATAAAACAGTGGCGCGCACACCACAACAGAACCTAATAACACATCACAGAGATGAGAAACTACTGCATTACCATAGCAACGGTCAGGGACACAGCCGGGGAGCTGGGGGGGACAGACGCGAGAGAGAGGTGGAAGTGAAGGGAGACCAATGAGAGTGAGGGGGGTTAAAGGGAGACCAATGAGAGAGGTGGGAGTAGAGGGAGACCAGTGAAAGGGGGGAGAGTGGAGGGAGACCAGTAAGAGGGAGGAGAGTGGAGGGAGACCAGTGAAAGGGAGGAGAGTGAAGCAGTCCAGGAAGAAGGAGGACTGAGCAACAGAGGGAGGTGAGACAGGGACCCAACATGATTGATGGTTAGACGCAGGGTGCAATCCAAACTCCAGACAGACGGACCACACTGAAAGTAGTCCAGTGGAGTCTTCCCTTCCATCAGGCAGGAACTCAAACAGGTGTAAAAGGGCCAGATGACTTGATGTAGCTGGATGTAGGCCTTGCTCTGCTCAATTACCCTGTTGTGGTGCCGTGGGCTGCCTGCTGTCTGCTGCTGCCATTTGCCTCGGTAGGTGCTTGCTGTTAGCTACTTAGCCATCTGCCAAACCTTTCTGACTTCACGTTTTAAGAACAATCTATGTTGAATTCTGTTTTGGCAAGTTTACCATCATGTTAGTCATCATTCAACTTTTTCTATTCAACTACTTCACGCTGGGACTATATTTTACGATAAATGGATCAACTGAACCCTGACCAGACGAAATATTTTTACATGGAGAAAGCATTATCACTATTATGGAAATTGAAATGACAATCTGCAAATTGCAGGAGATAGAGTTGAGATAATTGACTCTTTTTCTGGGACTCATGAGCCAAGCCTGATCTCCTAAAGAGTGACTCAATCTTAGTTCCTAGCTGGAGTAATGCTCTTCTATTATCCGGGAACAAAGTTGGGAGCCTAACTCCTGTAGACTCACCATGAGATATGAGGGCGCAGGACAGGAATCAAGCTGTTAGCCACCCTGCTAGCTTACTGAAGTCTGTCATTAGTACAGCCAGAGTAGTCGTCCTGTGACTACGCTGGGCAAAGCAAAACAAGGTGTTTGACAAGGTATGGTTCACCACAGCAATCCGAGCTATTATACATTTCGGTCATGACAAAAGATACTGTAATATTTCCCTGCAACTCAAAATGGAACCAGTTAATGCTTCAGCCCTCGCCTAAAAAGAAATCACAGTCAATGATTTAATCACTGATCATAAACTGGCTTAGGCCTCATGAATCTACTTCTCTGAATAATCTTCTCTTGGTAACACTTGTAAATGTATCCCCCATGTATCCAGCAAAGGGAGAGGTGTTGCTAATATTTACAACCATTTACACTCTAACAAATCACAGGGCAACCACCTACCAAGGGCAAAGCATACCAGGGGCAAAGCATACCAAGGGCAAAGCATACCAAGGGCAAAGCATACCAAGGGCAAAGCCCCCAAAATTGCATCCCCTGAAAGCTTGTGTTTCAGACATAAGAACGTTTATGACAAAACATATACATTATACTCAGATGAAACTATGTATATATATACATATATATTTCAAGAGCAGCTTCTGTCAAAAAATGTGGCAGAAAAGCTAATCCATGTTTGTTAATTAAAGATTAGACAACTGCTCTTCCTTTACCCTGATAGGACACTAAATAAACTTCAAACAGGGCTAAATATAGCTGCTACACTACCTGTCTGTAAATGTTTTACTGTTAATCTACAATGTATTACATCAACTAGCTCCTACTTTTCAGTTGGTCCTGTCGTACATACAGTACCGGAATATGTGCTACAGTCTATAGATGTAGGCCTCTTTACTGTACCTAGAACTTCCCCCACAAAAATCTGGAGGCAGATCTATCTGTAATGGAGCTCCTTTATTGTTGAATTAATTTGAAAGATGCAGACAGTCTTAACCTGATCTCTTCGGAAGATTCTATGATTAAATGTATTTTGGCCCAGGGGTCTGAAGGTGAACGGCATGACACTGGATATAGAAACCCTCCATTGGGTTGGTTTTCCCTTTAGCCCAAACCCCGAACCTTGGTCTATGCTGTCCGTGTTATGGAAGTGCACCTTTGTATGCAGGAACTGCATTAAATCCAATCCAGAAAAAGTAGGAACTTTATAATTTAGCATTGTAGCACAAAAGCTAACCTACCTGCTGAATCAGTGTCATACCAAGACCTCCAAGGGAGAACGATTCTGAAGCAGGTTCTGGAACATTCCGTGGGAAAATGTCCGGGCAAGCCCAGCCCCGGCACTAAATTAAAGACCAAACCTAAGCTGAATGGATACATAAGAAGAAAATGGAAAAGGTAGGAAGGAAGGATACAACCACAAACAAAGAATGCAACCCGTCACGCCACACTGTCCTAGCAATGCAAAAGCCACAGGAAGTGAAATAAGGCCAGGACACAGCAGGTGCAGAAGCAGCCCAGAAGTCCACCACACACTAATACCTCCCAAACATCACTTCAGGTTGCCGCCCAGAAGTCCACCACACATTAATACCTCCCAAACATCACTTCAGGTTGCCGCCCAGAAGTCCACCACACACACCAACACCTCCCAAACATCACTTCAGGTTGCATAGCTTGTTCATTATCACTGAAGTGGAACATGCAGGGATAAGTGGAACACGTGCTGCGGTACAAGGTGTCTACAGGATTAAGTCTATTAATATCAGACTATGTTGAATTTCTCCTAAACATCTTCAGAATTGTTCAGTGTGTATTTCAGAAAGGGTTACCTTTGGTGTTTTGCTCCTTTGATTCTCCACATAAAGAGCAGCCCAAGACTAAAACTACCAGCTTACTCCAGTACAATATGTCTTTCCACTCATCTCCCCCTGAGAAAAAAAGCTACCTGTGATATAAGGTAGCATGTAATGGTATAACATTCTGGTTCAACATTACTTTGCCCAGAAGACTACACCTGCCTGTTACACATCCATTTTGTGCTGATCTGTATATAAACAGAACTGCAAAGGCTTAGTATTGTAATGTACACTTTTCCTGACTCAGAATCAATACAATTATCAACAATAATTGATAATTTGGCCATATTGAAGATTTCTAAACCAGGAATTAATTGACTACAGATCAGAGTGAGGCCTGCATCAAAGAGCTACATCATTTGGGTACAGCACTACGAAGAGAGAGAACGTGAGAGGGCAGAATTCAGTGGACAAGTTTCATGTATGGAATAACTGGATTTGGAGATTCTGGATTGTGGGTAATTGTAACTGGTAAATAAAGTGGCAAACAGGAACTGGAGCCCTAATACGTTAGACAGGTAGGTTTGTCAGCAATATTGTTTACAGGAAAGCATTAATACCAGTCTAGCTCTGTTTCAACCAACACTACAGTATGCTGTCACACTGCTCCACAACACCATTCCCTCCTGTCTGCTTTAACCACCAATTAGCGTTAAACAGAATTCCTGCTAAAACCACTGCAGTTCTCTGCAGTGTAGGATGAACAATGGTCTACTAAACTATGATGACCTCTCTCACGATGCATCCAAGACCAGGACCTATTTTGAGGAAATGTAAAAAGAAGAGAGTAGCATTGAAAAGGCTGGTTCTTGTTCTAGGTCGATGCTATTGCCATGTTGCGTTTCCGTATCATTGGAGATCCTGTTCAAAAAGTGTTGGAGACAAACAGGGTACTCTTCTGCAGGTTCTGCACGGTACATATTAAGGAGTGCAGGTGCAGCACGTGAAGAACCAAACGAGGTCGGTGAAATCCCCACCTCACAGTGACAGCTGGAAGCCGGCCGGGGGGGAGTGTGGAGGAGAGGGGGGGCTGCTCAGGATGAGCTAAATGTGAGCATCTGGTTCAGCGGGCTGGACTCTGATGCCTACAGCCTCCGGCTCTGGGACTCAGAGTGGCAGTGCCAGCGCAGCCAAAGACACCGCCCGCCGACACACTGTTTATTTTTTCCACCAGCTGGTGACCAAACAGGAGCCGATGGAGGCGGACAAGCCATTCATGAACTCAACAATGAGTGGAAAGGGGGAGGAGGGACGAAGGGTGAGATGAGAAAGGGAAATGAATAGGGACTAATGCGCTGCCCTGTTAGCGGATGGCTGTGGCCCCCTGCTCTCCAATCACTACACCCAGCCACAGGAAGCCACAACAATGGCCAG
This sequence comes from Novumbra hubbsi, assembly GCA_016801125.1. Classification (NCBI taxonomy): domain Eukaryota; kingdom Metazoa; phylum Chordata; class Actinopteri; order Esociformes; family Umbridae; genus Novumbra; species Novumbra hubbsi. The sequence continues at coordinate 72,469 of JACXGK010000781.1, forward strand.
AACAACTCCAGTGGAAGATCAACTAAAACCAGAGAAACAGAACATATATATAAACCACAGCGTCAGAAAGGAGGTGACAGGCTGAGATTTATGTTGAATGGAGAACAGATTGAAACGTATTATGTCTACATAGCATAATGTAATATCACTTCAGCAATATCATTTCCTTCAGAACAATAAAAATGATATTTTCCCACAGCAACTGGCAGAAAACCCTCTAGATTTTATTACAATCATTGATGCAAGACATTTCATTAAACCCACAGCTAAAGTATTTGGTTCATTCAAAGCACAAAAACAAGGAATAGAGCATTTATACTTCTGACTGCATGAAATAGGATGCAAACCAATAGCCCATAAAGCAGATGACACGACAAACAGCTACATAGGAGAGATATTCGGTCTTTCTGTCTGTCTGTCTGTGTATGCATGTTTGTGTCGCGACAAATATGAGATGCATGCAAATGAGCAAAGTGGCTTGAGAGACTGGAGGTAAGAGTCTCACTGCAAAATAATATGATATGTATTAGTAAAAAAAATGTTTTACTGTGCTGATAATGAATTTCATAACAAGTCAAAATGTATTACTGCAGAATGCTTTATTGACACATGAAGGAGGTGAGAAAAATGCTCTCCCATCGTTTATGAGATTTTTATGAAAACATTTGATGACCTCAGAGTATACAAATTATTTTATTGTCTTCAGAGATTCAAAAGCTAATTCTGACAAAATTACATTTTGATATAAAAAAACAGACAAAATAATGAATTACCTGAAGTGAAAGAGATATATTTTGTAGTTAAATAAAAAACACCTGGTAATGTTCATTTAAAATGTTTATAATGAAATTACTATATCATTTAATAATGATATATCACATTCCAATTAAGGATTCACATTAGTTCAGTTACTCTGAGGATGTGTGTAAGCTACATTTCAATATCTAAGGATCTTGGCTGTGTATAAACTTACTTGGAGATGCTATGTGTGTGTGTAACTCTGGACACAGTCCACTAGTATCAAGTAACGCACTGTTCATCTGAAGATTCTGAAAATATTGATGTGCCCCAGAGAGGTAATATTCTCTTTTAATTTTCACCCGGCACAGCCAGAAGAAGACTGGCCATTCCTCAGTCTGGCTCCTCTCTAGGTTTCTACATGAGTTCCAACCATACTAGAGAGTGCTTCCAACGTGCATCAATTTCTTATTGTTGCTTGGTATTTTGTATTTTAGGCATCTGTACAAGCACTATGACAACTGCTGATGTAAAAAGGCCTTGGTGAGATAAATGTGATTGATTGATTGTATTTGAATTTGTGTACATTTGTTTAATATGACATCATCACAATGTATTTGGGCATGCAATATTTATTGGGATTCGATTCGATTATATGATTATATTGAAACTGGGTGTTCCAAACATATTGCTCCCCAAATGCTGAAGACGGACAAGAGAGAGATAAAGGTTTAAATTAGTCATGGAAAGCAGAGTTTTGGTACAGGTATAAATAATATAATATGCCATCCCAAAAAAATCATTTCCACAGTAGTAAAATAGTCGTACTACTCGGTTTGTGTCTTTTTACCAAGATAGCCGGAGTAACATACAGTAGGAGCCAAGTTTGCTCAAGCTGTCAAGGATAAGTTGGGATCCACTCCAGGGCCGGTACATCTGTCAGAATAACACCCCGCCTGGCGGCTGCTAAGTACACAGATCATACCACAGATGAGCACCTCGGTACAAACATACTGTAAACACAAAGCGGTACTCAAACACATTAGTATAATAACAGACATATATAGGAAGTATACCTAAATACGTATATACATATATACCCTTACCACTTAGTAACCACTTTGAATGGCATATACCAGTTCCTTCATCCATCCCATAACACAACCCACGTGAACAAGCAGACACGCACACATCCAGGCTTACCAATGTAATATAAAAGTTCTGGGTAGGTTAAAGAACCTGGATGGTTTGAAAAAGGGTCCTGCACTCCATTTATAATTCATAGGCTTGGTTATTTACTTTGCCAGGGTACTAACGCCAGTTCACTGTTTTAGGAGACACATGGCGAAGGCTGCATATAAAGAGTCGGAAGAACCGAGGGAGAAGAAGCTGGTACAATGGAGAGACAGACAATGTAGAATATAGCCGATGCAGAATGAATAACAATAAGCCGGCAGACATTTCAAAGCCATATTTAATCACAAATATGGCGCCAGAGTTGCAATCAGACAGCGCAGCCTCTGACTTCTCTAACCCAGAGGCCAAATAAAGCCGTGTCACTGCACTAGGGACTGTTACTTGATAATGTAATCTACCAATATGTGCACGCCATCTGAAACATGACACCTCCGCCTATGAGACGATGTATGACGTCCTGCGTGCTCCATGGGGTGAGGTGACGGAAGGCAGCGGACTGTAACAGGTTCAGGACATCAGGCAGAGGCACGTCTGAGGAGGATGAGGGGGCAGGCCTGGTCAGCCACTCAGAGACGCGTCGTGTACGAACGGCCGACTGGAGCCAAGTACGGCCTGCCGTGTTCAGAGGTCACCTAGACCAGACCTCCACTTTGTCCTCATCAGGTTCCTCATATCTCCACCCATGGGTGTCATCACTCTCCATTTCACGCAGGCAGACATTCGGACACGGCGATTGAGTGTGTCTTCGCAGCATGGAGCCTGATGACCCCAATGCAACCGTTGATGGATTGTTTGACTGTGATGCGCGTGATTGAGTAGAGGTGTGAGAGTTGTGTGTGTGTGTGGTGCACACTTTGCAGGGTGCTTGATGCTGTTTGACCGAGAGGATATATGCAGGGGAGACAAGAGAGAGGAAAAAAACTAGGAAAAGAGGAAAATCCATGTTTGATATAAATCATTGAGTGGATATGCGCTTGGCTGTGTGTAATAATGTTCCTGTGCGTGTTCAGTTTATAACAGGGTGGGAATGTTTCCCATGACACTCCCTATGGCCGCTTTAGACTGGGCATGCTAATGAAATGTATATTGGCTCTGGGAGCTGGATGGAGCTGAGCCACTGAGAATGAGTGAGCAAGGCTGAGCTTGACTGGTAATACTTTAACTCCTTGGAATAGAAAAGCCGGAGAATGGGAATGCTGTCACACAGCATGACTCTAATCAAATCAAAGCCTCGCTCCCTCAGCTCTCCTCTAGACCAACGCTGCAGCAGAATGTCCTACTGGTAAAATGTCCTAATGCACAGACACTTTGTAACATGTTCATCCATCATGCGGACAGAATATTAAGGAAAGCACCTAGCAATGATTTAATTCAGATTGACAACGCATGGTTTTCATAACAGGCCTCCAGTTATAGTATGTTCATCACGATTACATTACGTTTAGCGTTTAGCCAATTTACTTAGGAATATTAAACTATTAGATAATTTTGAGTGAATAGCAGAGAATAAACAGGCGTCAGGATGTATTCACAGTAATCTACTGTACGTGTCCATGACCTAATGTGCCTTAACTACCATTTTAGCACTGTGAGGAACTTCATTATGACTGGAAACAATTAGTGGCAGCAACGTATGTAATGGGCTCTCAGCTTCCAACAGCACAGTCAATAGCCTGGAAATGGAAACTCGCATCTAATCACTAATGAGAAAATTGCGGAGGGGCAAAAGCAAGGTGGGGGAGGCTTAGAGTCACTGGGGATCAGAAAAAGGCCTTGGTAGTATAGGATTGAAGAATACAAGCCTATTCTCATCACCTTTATTATCGGATTTTAGACGCAAACTATTTAATTCATTAACAATCAGATTGGGATTGCCATTCAGATTTCCTTACAATTTCAACACTATATGACTGTTATAATTTATTACACCGACAACATGTCGGCATGTACAACATATTATGAATGGTATTATTTACTTTACTGTTAGCATGTACAACACTGCATGACTGATGCTATTTACTTTACTGTCAGCATGTACAACACTGTACATCCAATATTATTTACTATACTGTCAGAATGTACAACACTGTATGACTGGTGCTATTTACTATACTGACAGCATGTACAACACTGTATGACTGGTATTATTTACTATGACGGAATCACTGTACCACTAGCTAGTGTAGTGAGCCGTCCTGGTATTCAGTTAAGACTGAAAGCCACTACACAATACACAAAGGCAGGGGGCGAAAAATGCTCATTCTGCACATTTAGCAAGTCAGAGTAGCTCATTTAAGTCTATTCAAAAAAACCTTATGTCTCAGGCATAAATGGTACATTAAGTATCCCGCTTCCTCCCATCACCTCTGAAATAAATGCAAAGGAACACTCACATTTCCTTCAAGCTATGGGCAATTTTTACCAAGACAGCTACATAGTGGAAAGGTGTTTTATGGTGGTCATGCCACCGCACTGCAGGCTATGATTGGAAATGTAATAAGAGGGCCTGGGAAATAGTCCCTTGGTTTCTAGGTCTCCTCTC